>JANHJO010002335.1:92095-102261 GCA_032468235.1 Pseudoxyrhopus heterurus | reverse complement strand
AGCCGAGGGTGGTTTTTTCAGCCCTTTTTGAGGGCTGAAAAACTAGGCTTATACTCGAGTATATACAGTACTTCTCCCTTGCAACATCAAATTTTGTCAATTAAATTCACTACTACAAGTATATAATAATTAAATAAATATTGACTATTAAATGCCATGACATAATTCAGGCCCAACTTTCCATAGAGAGACAAAGAGCCCTCTTACTCCCATAAATATATGACTCATCTAATGTGAGCTATATATGTGATGACTCAGTTTATTTTCCTCAGATAAAGAAAGCCAGACTTGTTCAAGTCTTAGTCATCCGTCTTCCAAGCTCCCATACTGCTTTACAGGTTACTTGAGGCAATAAACAGCATGTATTGTTTTTCCTGCCTTTAGTTCCACAATGGGTCCAGGCTACTAGCTTCATGAATAATTATATCACTCTATGAAACTATTTTAGAATTTTGTTAGTATTGACACGAGTTTGGGTTATGTAGAATATTGCATATTCAAACCTGAGTTCTGGAACTCAGGCAGATCTCAAAATCAAAGGGGGGTTCGGGTTATAAAAATGTGCCTATTCTTTTCAAACTAGACAAAAATAAATGCCAAAAGAACTCCTTTTACTGCATTCTTCTGAGTTTAAGTGAAAAAGACCCCAGCTTTTTTTCAGGGAGGTTCCTCCAACACAATGATAATTTTGCTTGCCCCTTTTCATACATTTCATACTGCAGAATATCCTTCTTAAGGTGTGGTGTCCAGAACAGTGTGCTCCAAGTTTCAGATCATTATCAATTTAGATAAGGGCATGGTTATGTTTCAATGCTATTTTCAATTTTCTCATTGATTTTAAATAGTGAATTCCCTTTTTTGGAGGAACAGCAACTAAATGACAACTCATATTATTTCTGTCTCAAAGGAAACAGATGCTACTTTAGGAATCATACAAAAATTAAATGCCTGCCTACTGCCTTCCTGTAGTATCATTTAATTTAAAAAAAAAAACCATGAAAGATGCACATTCAGATACCACCTGCTCCTGAATAAAAGTAGAAATGAATATGATCCCTTAGCCTTTGGAGCCAAAACATATTTTAACAAAGGATAAGCTCAGTAAATTTATGTAAATTCAAAATCCACTGTTAGTTGCATAAAGATTAGGTCAATAAGATTAGTCAGTTGAAACATTGCATAAATTGGTAAGTATTTGGATGATTTAAACAATGCATTGTCTATCTATTCAGTTTCCACAGATTTTGAGCACATTGATCAGGGTGGAGAAACTGAGGATTGCCACATGTTGCTGAACTATTGACTGTGATGCTGAGAGCTGTAGTTCAGCAACAGCTGGAGAGGTCACTGTATCTCTGCTCTGATTAGATCTCACTTGATTTTCACCATCTGTCAACTATAACAACTCTTAATTTATCAGACACTCTTAATATTGCCTAGACAGAGTTATTAAAAGAAATTTGCATCAAGATGGCATTCGCTGAATAAAATACCATTAAGATGAATTTACTGTTCCCTGCATATGGAAGAGCTATAAAGAAGGCAAATCATAATATAAACATAATTCATTATTCGTTCCTTGACTTATCATTCTGATTGCTTAGGTATTTTTCCTGAGCCTTATTACCCTCTGTACATATATTTATTGAATGAAATTCAGTGGCAGATTGATGATTAACTTCTTAATATTATAGATTCAACCCCACATTCATTCCTCAGTGGTAAATTTTCCATTCCATCATATATCCAAGAAAAAAAGGAGGAGTGACGAAAGAAAAAAATTAAAAGTGCCAAGAAGAAAAAGAAAGTAAAGAGAAGAAGGAAGAAAAATAGAGAAAAGAAGTTATAAAGAAATGATTTCTGGTCTTCGTCACAGCAGTTACAGTACAAGTACATAATATTTAAATCTCTCTATATTGGTTGTATCACAAATTCTTCTTCCCATAGTCTATTCTGTCTAACCACCAAAGCCATAAATCACAATTTCTTTAATCACTATGTGTATTTGAGTAGACAATTTTCAAGCTTTTTTTACACATCCATATTGTTCAATGACATGAATTCTTTTATCTACTTTAAATCTTTTTGATAAAACCTTTGATAACTTCTGACATCAGTGGTTCTTGTGATTTTATTTTATATTCCTCTCGGTAAAATTTAAGTATCTCATGACACGTTAATCATTTATCTTTTCTTATTATTTTTCATCTATGCCAAGAACCATCAAAGTTTTTGGACACAACTTAGTTTTGATGAGAAAAATCAATTTTACATGCATTAGATACTTCCCTAGAATCATGAAAGAATATTGTTCTTTCAATGCCATCAGTAAACTCATTTTGCAACAAAATTCCTTGATTTACTTGAACTCTCTGGATTGCCACTTCATAAACTGAAATTGAAGATAGGCTTTCCCATCATTTTAATGAGGAACTTGGATTTTCCAAGGCTTTGCAATGGAACATGGATGGAAGATCTCCACAAAAATCTCATTGAAGAACGATCGACATTGGTGCATTCAACATTGTCATGATTCTAAAAATTATGCTCACTTTACTATAAGTTGAAGATGTCCCTCCTCAGTGAAACCAGTTCCCGATACAGTTCTGCTTTGCTCTTATTCAGCATAAAGCACTAGAACAAATTATGGAGAATGTGCTGATTCATCTTGAAAAACCAGCATTCCGGCATTGCCAACTGTGTCCTGATTTAAGACTGGGAAAAATAGTGAAAATGTTAGAGTATTCTCAAAGGATGGCACATCAACCAGAAATATTGTCATCAAAAGTATCCTTTGTTAAACATAAACCATGTATATCTCTTTTGCTACACATCTTTCTTCTTTAATAAAGCGATGTTTTATTCTTTAATTTTCAAACCAAACAGATAGCAGTCAGCCTATGATTTTTCTGTCTCTGGGTTTAGCTTAAAAAAAATAATTCTAAAATGATGATCCAGCTGGTCATGAATCAGAATCAGAATCAGAATCAGAATTTTTATTGGCCAAGTGTGATTGGACACAGAAGGAATATGTCTTTAGTGCATATGTTCTCAGTGTACAGAAGAAGAAAATAAGATTAAGTAAAATACACTCATCAAGAACATAAGAAGAAAATAAGATAAATAAAATACATTCATCAAGAATCATCAGGAATCATAAGAATCATAAGATACAGCATTTAGTGATAGACATAGGTTACTAATAAGCAGTCAAATCTAATATTCAATACTAATAATCTAAAAGTAATCAATACTAGGAACAAGTAAAAATAATATAAATTGTAAAGATACAAGCAATGCAGTATAGTCATAAGTGAATAGAGATAGGAGGATGAGAAGAGTAATAGTAATACAGACTTGGTAATAATTTGACAGTGTTATGGAAATTAGTTGTTTAGCAGAGTAATGGCATTCGGGAAAAAACTGTCCTTGTGTCTAGTTGTTCTGGTGCGCAGGGCTCTATAGCATCATTTTGAGGGTAGAAGTTGAAACAAATTATGTCCAGGATGTAAGGGGTCTGCAGATATTTTCACAGCTCCCTTTTTGACTCGTGCAGTATACAGGTCCTCAATGGAAGGCAGGTTGGTAGCAATTGTTTTCTCTGCAAAAGCATTTTTATGCTGCCTAAAGACCTCTTAGGAAGATGGAAACTATTGAGGAAATTATCTCTTTATTTGGTTTTGGAAAATGTTCGCTCTTGAGATATGCATTTGGCACATTGTTTCTGGATCTGAAATTGTAATATAATCTTAATAGAATTGCAGGCTTTTCAACTGAAGCCACCAGAATTTTGTTTTCAAAAGAGGGAAGGAAAGTAACAGGCAGCTGAATTAAGTTTCTAGCCACTCTCTCGTGCGAAAGGATTGATCGTGAATTAGAAATGGCAAACCGGCTGGAAAAATGAAGAAATCCCAAATAAACAACAGTGGGTGACCAAGATTTTGCACTGTGCTGAAATGGATAGACTGACTCTGAAAATTAAAGGGAAGGAAGATGCAGAATATTATAGCACGTGGGAAATCTTCTACAATTGGTTGAAAAAAGATCGCGGAGCTCGAAACAATGTACATAATTCTTTTTGAAATAAGGAAGAGTAAACTGTAAATAGATAAGAATTGTCTATAGAATGAATATATATTAATAAAGGTAAAGAAGAAAAGAGAAAATAGATAATTGAACACATATGACGAATACTCAGGACACTTAACACTCAATATAAGCAATGTATTTTAATGTTATTGTTGTTGTTGTTTTGGTTTGTTTACATGTATTTTTTGTCTGTTTTTAAATAATTTTTTTTTTAAAAAAATGCAATAATATTTCTGACTTGCAAAAACTACGGTGGATTCTGCATCAAGTACAAAAATCAACGAAAAGAAAAATTCTGCACCTAGCAAATCATGAATTTGGCATACAAGAGAAACAGTATGTGTAGGTAACTGTGAAGCATCTTTCATCTTAATTTATGAAGCAAAAATAATAAAAGCAAGTAGAAAAGGAAGAAGAAGGCTGTCATTGGCTCTTCCGGGCTGCTGTTGGTTTGTTGAAATGGAAAACTTCAAAACTTCAGAACCACTTTGTGAATGATTCATTGTTGTGACAACCTGAAATGCTGAGACCAAGGAATGGAAATCAGGGCTCACTTCAAGGTCCTGCAAGAACAACAAGATTTGCGTCACCCCTCACACTACACTAAAGGAAAAGAAAAGGAAAACGTAATTTGTGTTTCTGTAGATCCATTTGTCTTTCGGGTTGTACAGGGGAAAAGTGACATTTTTTTTTTGAAAAATTTACTTCATTTTATCTGGATTTTTAAAAGAAAAAGCCGACAAGCTTGCCATTTCCCTTACAGGACTAATGGCTCAGAAGCAAGGAGGAAGGATAATGGAAAAGTTTCATCCAATCGGAAAGCTTAGCCTCTCATGTCAAAGTAATAACAACATCAGCACCATCTGGTTTCAACCATGCAATGACAGATCAGATGGCACCCTGGGAAGGCAAATATTCAGAACGGCTTTCATACAAAACCTTTTAGGGAAATCCCCCTTGTTAAGGTTCTTGGAGAAGTTCTGAAGATAAAAATGCTTTTAATTTTCCTTCCAAGAACATTTTGCATCCTAAAATCACTCTACCTTCATTCCTTGCAATCTTAGGATTGAGAATAAAAATAGCTGGGTTTTGCCTTGCTGCCATTTCATCTATGCTGCATTTTCAATTAGCTAAATAACAGGGAAGTGCAGCCTTTTGGATTTACAGGCAAAGGTCGAGTTGATCACACAAAATCTGACTGCAATTCCTTAAAGCATCTTGAAAACTTTTCCAGGCTGTGCAGACAATTAGTTGAAAAGACTTAAAATTCTTGGAATTCAAGATCAAGGGGCAAAGCATTATTGATAGAAATAGAAATAGAGCTGGAAGGGACCTTGGAGGTCTTCTAGCCCACCTGCTCAAGCAGAAGACCCTATACTATTTCAGATAAGCGGCTGTCCAGTCTCTTCTTAAAAACCTCCAGTGATGGAGCTCCCACAACATCTGAAGGCCGGTCCATTGGTTAATTGTTCTCACTGTTAGGAAGTTTCTCCTTAATTCCAGGTTGCTTCTCTCCTTGATTAGTTTCTATCAATTGTTTCATATTTTCCCTTCTGGTGCATTGGAAAATAAATTGACCCCCTCTTCTTTGTAGCAGCCCCTCAAATATTGGAATACTGCTATCATGTCACCCCCTACTCCTTCTTTTCTCTAGATTGGCCCTACCCAAATCCTGCAACTGTTCTTCATATGTTTTAAGTCTCCAGGCCTTTAATCATCCTAGTTGCTCTTCTCTGCACTTTTTCCAAAGTCTCAACATCTTTTTTGTAACACGGTGACCAAAACTGAATGCAGTATTCTAGGTGTGGCCTTACTAAGGCTTTATAAAAAGGCACTAATGCTTGAGGTGATTTTGATTGTATGCCTCTATGTATACAACCCAGGATTGTATAAAGTTCACTTGGCTGTGTTCAAGTGAACTTTATTTTGTCTTTAGTTATTCCTGGAATCCTATCGAACAATTTGAAAATCCCTACCTTGAAACATGTTCCCACCATCACACAACTGCATACACAATCCAGGAGAAAGACATGGGTTTAAGAAACTGCACAAAAGGAGATGCACTTGCCCCTTTACACCCAAAATTGATTTTTTTTTTTGCCTTCAAGTTCAAAACACTGCATTGACCTATCAAATAGATTTTTAATGTGCAGGCCCTTTTGGAAAATCAATTCTTTGCATCTTGTATGCATCTGCAAAAAGCAATCACCAAGAACATATTTTTTGGGGGAGGGGGGCTGGATTTATTTTAGTTCTATCAGCTAGAGAAGGCAGAAACCTATTCTCTGCTATTTTTCTTGGAACGGCGGCTCCATTATTTACATAAACAGTCCCAATCAGTCCTTTTTTTTTTTCACAGTGTTGTCGATGGTAAGGTGAAGGAGATATTAGAAAAAGTTAACCATGAAATGCATGGAAAAGAAGAGGCAATTTGGAAAAAATGGCAGTGTATTTTTAAGAGGAAGCAAGATTCAAAGAAAACAAAGGATATAGGAAAAGCAATTATATCTGAAAGAAGCAAATGGATACCCTGTAGTAGTTGGTTCCCTTTTCATCTCAGGCAGGAATGTTTATTACATAAGCTAATAAAAGCTCTCTGTGAAAATGTCACATTTTTAAAATCAAAGGAATAAGTGAAGTAATATACAGCAATAATGTAGCATTGTCTAAGAACACAGAAGAAAGGCAGATAAATTAAAAGATCAGACCTGCAAGAACAGACGAATTCCTGCAAATATCAGGGACCTAATAATACATGGCAGCATTGGAATATAAGTGTACATACATCATATATATTTTTCTACTCTCTTTATTGTACCAGGTTGAAATCCAACTCACCTTCTTTGCAGACACAAGTGCAGTTATTATTCCAGTTGTTCCAGAGTAAAGAATAACTCATTTTGCTTCTATAATTATGTTTGTAGTTCCATGGCACTCAGCACTATGGTAACTGATCTGATCAAAGCAAGATTTCTTGCCAGTTGTTTTTAAAGGGAAAGATGAAAAAGTGAGGACCACTGCGCCATAGTTACGCATCGGGGCTGTGTGATGTTTTAACTTCCATTGCAAAACATCCCCTGGGAACACATGAGAGCATGAACATAGCAACCATTAGTGACTCATTAAAGCAGCTGTGTCTCTTTCCAGAAACACACATCTGCTTAGGTTCTATTGTCCCAAATGAGTGTATGACAGGAGTGTCAAAGTCACGTCATCACAGCAGCATCATGTGACATATTGGGACTTTCCCCCCCCCTTTGCTAAACCAAGCATGGGCGTGGCCAGTGCGTGATGCATCCGGCCCGCGGGCTGCGAGTTTGACAGCCCTGCTGTATGACAATAGTTCTGAAAATTGGTGTGGTTATGTTAAGGACTCTGCATACATATCTAATCCAATATTATTATTATTAAAGCAAAAAACCAAATCCTAGGAGTCTCACTAACAATATCAGGGGAATTCACACTTGCCTATCCTATATATCCCTTCATCTTTCAGTCATGCCTTGTTGCTGCCACAGCTGTTTTTACAACTGGCAAGAGAAAATGCAATATATACCGTAAGTATCAACGAACACAAACCTGGATATTTCAACTCTTCAGGATTTATTTGTTTTTTTTAAAAAAAAGATTAAGCCCCCACTTTTCCCATCACACTACAAGACAATACACATTAACCAGATCATCAAATTCAAATGCCTCTATGCAGGTAATTGTTTCTTTTATTGTTGTTTTAGTGAAAGTTTACAGGGCAACCCAGAAGTATTTAAAGAGAAGGTTCAACCACTGTACCTCCATTGTTTAAAAAAGAGCTACTTTGGCATCCACAGTTCAGTGGAGAAAATAGATTTCATATTCAATATCTCTTATTTGCTGAGCACTTTATCATGCCAGAACACAGTGCAATAATTGTAATTTAATAATGTACTGTGCGGTATCCACTAACAGTTGAAAACCAGAGAAAACAAATGAGTTTTTCAACTCCAAACCAGATGTCAAGTTTCTTCTGAAGCAGGCTGTCTCTGGACCCACACTGATAATAAATAGAAATGAATAGATATTTTTATTAAGGTAGCAGGTCAGCTTCAAATGTTGAGGCCCGGAAAATGAGAAACGAGAGAGCATTCACCAAGCAGACACAGTACATTAATTCACTATGGAGACTGCAGACATCAGAGAAACATCTGCATTTTCAGCCTATGTAGGATAAAGTCTACAGCAAGCTCCATTGGAAATGTGGTTAGCTAGCATACAAAAGAAGAAAAGGAACAACATAATTCAAAAAAGGATTAAGCACCTAATCAACAAAGACTGCAGTTAAAAGAAAAAACCCTCTATGTAAACAATTCCAGGATTTTTCCGAGAGATCTGTTAATTTAAGATGGACTCCATCATAACGGCTCTCGGTTGATTGATTATTATAACCAGTAACAGCAGGAAAAGCAATAGCAATAATAATATACCCTATCCAAACAAACAAAGCTCTTTTATCATGAAGGAGAAAGATTGGATAGGACCTGGGACATTCTCTCTGTGTTTGTGTGCATGTGTATGAGATGCTTAGGATAATTGGAGAAAAATAGGGAGAAGAATGGAGGACTCTGTTTTGTAAAGAAAAGCAGACAAGAATCAGTAGGTGAGATGTTGGTAAAAAATACTGTGTGAATTATTCAATCGTGCAATTTAGGCTCTTATTTCCGAGACTGAAAAATAATCTGAAATATCCAATCTTATTACAATCTTATTATCATATTATAGTAATCTTATACCATCCTGTCTCATTTCTGAATTTTAACATTGTACCTTAAACAGTGTCTTTTAATTTGTAATTCTGAATGCATATGGAGTTAGCTTTTCTTCCATAGATAAATACTAAAAGCTGTTAGTTTACAGCAGAGGTGTCAAACTCGATTTAATTGAAGGCCGCATCAGAGTTGTGTTTGACCTCGGGGGGCCAGGGTGGGCGTGGCCAGGATGGGCATGGGCAGCTCGACGTCACTTGTGTCGGGGGAGCCTGTAGTAGCCCAAGCGCTCTGCCACCAAAAATGGGCTCTGAGCTCCATTTTCGGCTGCCACGGCCTCCTGAAACCCTCTGCCACTGAAAACGGAACTCAGGAGGGCTGCATGCAAGATATCAGGGATTCCTGAAATATCAGGAATATCTGTTATTTGTGTATCAATGAGCATAACACCCACTGATCCTTGTCTCTAAAAACTGCATGAAAATATACACACAAGCTTGCATTAAAAGTAAAGCCTACAAATTCAATCAACCCGGCAACAGGAGAAAATGCCCTTAAGGAAGCCATATTACCTGACCTTTTCAATGTTTCCACATGGTCATTCATTATATAAAAATCCAATCTCTTACCTTAAAAATACAGCATAACAAGAAAGTATTAATATCATGAGTATTATGCTATTAAATAGCTCTGGGTCTAATTATGCCACAAACTCTATTTTGCTTAGGAAATTATTTCTTCTTTTGTCGAGTTAGCCATTATCCATTGCAAATGAGATACCGAAGAGTTGGCAGCTTGCATTAAACAATATCCATTTGTTTTATATTAGGTCAGACTTCTAAAAAAAACCTATACAATGCCTTTAACAAAGCTGGAAGTTTCTTATGCATGCACAAGCATATACACATATAAAGCGGCGTGGTCAACCATTGAAAACTGATTTAGGGAGTATCTTGACAGATAACAATGCACAAATTTTAGCAACTTCTGAAACTACACTTGGAAACACTTTATTAAATATGTGGAAGATTCTTTACATCCTCCCAGCTGGAGTCAACAAGCATGCTGAGAAAGATATTTTTGAAGATATATGGTATCTAATTTAAGGCACAGCTCTGAATAAAATTCAGGTACAGGACCATCTGAAGGATTACATTATAATATTCACTGATTCTGACATCATAATCACTGACTTATTTCATTATTTAGAGTTCAAGTGTTGCCATTGATTTGTTAATTACATGTTCTGTTCATATAAATAACTAGCTGATTACCTGGCCTTGCTCGGGTTTTTTTTTCTTTAAAGGAAGTATACTTGTGCCGGCATGTCCTGTTGGT
>JANHJO010002335.1:64177-80269 GCA_032468235.1 Pseudoxyrhopus heterurus | reverse complement strand
CCATGGGGTCGCGATGGGTCGGACACGACTTCGCAACTAACAACAACAATAACAATTGTTACTGTTAATACTGTTTTATTAAATTTGTATATCATCTACCTCCCAATGACGTAGATCACGTAGGTAACAATAAAGGAAGACACAGTGAAAAGTCACATTACTTTGAAGGTGGATTAAAAACAGGACCATGGAGAGCTCAGATTAAGATTACTTACCAAAATCTATTTTTTCTGGGAACAGCTATCTATAAGAGGATGTTGTCTCAGCGGAAGCCAACTGAAACATTATATATGCTGATAAAATCTAATGAAATTGGCACATTCCCTGGAAGAGCATTCTGGATAATCAAACAAATACATATTTTTGTACAGATTTCAGATTTTTTTTTTGGAGAAGAAAGCTAAAGGGTATATCCCCTTTATTAAATATTATTTTGCATGTTTTCTCATCTTTCAAATTTCAAGTTGATGCATTTTACTAACTACACGTTCGTCTTTTTTACACAATTCTATTACATAAAAATAGAGTATAAATTAAAGACAGGGAAAAAGATTCCCAAGTTCTAAATTGGAACACACTTGTTGAGACCAGTTATGCTTCCATGTTCTTTCAGATTACCATATATAACCCGAGGGGAAAATGGATTAGGATTTAACTTTGTAGAGAAATCTACAAAGCCTGATTTCTAACATAGTACGTGGCTCAGTATAAGTCAGATTCCTCTTCTATTTTTCCAGTCTCTGGAGGAAAGCTTTCTGGTTCTTCCCATCATTTAATGCAACTATATGATTATCCCTATTTACACTCTGCAGTCTTAAAGTTATCCCTCTGCCTCTAGAACATTTATGGTGATGTTCTTTTTCTAAATGTGAATAATGATGTTTTCCCAAGAAGTACAGTGGAACTAGAAAGAAAAAAAAGAACAACAGAAATATTTTTAAATCACATGTGCTGAATATATTTAGATGTTAAGGGCCCTGTTTAAAAGTAATAGAGGAAGAGACTGCTTGCAGAAATAAAGGCAACAGGAAATAACAGGACAATGTGGAGGAAATAGATTTTCCCCCCTACCTTCTCTCATAATACCAGAACATGGGAGTCATTCAGTGAAATTAATTAGCACTTGATTATGGACAGTAAGAAAAACACACTTTGGAAAGGATCTGATGACCCTTTTGCCCCTGTTAAAAATATTTCAGATAAATTTGTCTAGTTATAATGTGTGTTGGACAAGATAGGCTGTTGGCTTAATCTGTCAGGCTCCTATATTTTTTAAGATACTTTCAGATAGGAATTCTAACATATAATCGATCTGGTTCTACAATAGAATTTTATAGAGTCCAGATAATGTTTTATAGAGTCCAGATAATGTTTTTGTCCTCACAATTTTTTCAACACTTAAAGAGGTTTAAGTCAGGGGCCCCGAACCTCTGGGTCGTGGCCCACCAGTTGGCCGTGAGATGTTTGCAACCAGGCCATGGAAACAGCGGGTAATTCCTGTGAGCAGCGGGTGAGTGCATGCATGCACACTCCTTTTGTGTGAGCAGTGGGCATGCATGCACGCCGCTCACGCAAATGGAGCTGCATGCACACATTTGCTGACCACTCAGCCAAAACCACCCCCTCCCCCATTCCGCCAGTCCGCAAAGCCGTAAAAGTTGGGGAACTCTGATCTAAATAACGCAATGAGAAATGGCTTCTCATCTATGATTAAAACTCATAGAGGTTTTTTTTTTTTTGCTTGTTTCTTCAGTTTTAGTTGATTTTTAATCTTTGGTACAGGTAGTCTTTGACTTACAAGAGTTTGTTTAGTGACCATTCGAACTTACAATGACACTGAAAAAAGTGACTTATGACCGTTTTTCACACTTACGACCACTGCAGCACCCCCATAGTCATGTGATCAAAATTCAGGCGCTTGGCAACTGACTCATATTTATGGCAGTTGCAGTGTCCCAGGGGCATGGGATCACATTTTGTGATCCTTCTGAGAAGCAAAGTCAATGGGGAAGCCCGATGTTACTAATGTAGTGACTGCAATGCGTCGCTTAACAACCGTGGCAAGAAAGATTGTAAAAATGGGGCAAAACTCACTTAACTTGCTGAGCAACATAAATTTTGGACTCAATTGTGGTCGTAAGTCGAGGACTGCCTGTATTGAATTATTCTAATAATTTGCTGGACTTGATGTTTGAAAGCATGCAAATGCAAGTAGATCAATAGGTACCACTTCAGTGGGAAGGTAACAGAGTACCGTGCACTTTGGTGACGTATCGCGATGCTGGCCACATGACCACGGAAATGTCATTGGACAGTGCTTCCTCAGCTAAGAAACAGAGATGAACATCGGCTCCTAGAATCAGATATGACTGGACAGGAGAAACCTTTACCTTTAATTTTCAAGCTAAGCACCTAATGAAAAAAAAGGACTTTTGGGAGTTGATAAAAATCAAATGTTAGATTTAAAACGTTAATCCTATCAGCGATGGAGAAAGCGAGAAAGAGTTTTTTAAATGTCATCTTACTTTTTATGACCTATCGAAGTAGCACTAACAATTACAAACACATTTGTTTTAGAACAGCAATTAAAAATTAACAGAAGTTAGTTTTTGCCTTTCAAAAAAGGTGAAAAGAGTTTACTGTGAGCCCAGAGTCTTTATTGAATCACATGCTCCCATATTGACTTTTAATGATCAAAAAGTGCCTTGTGGCCATTTGAACGGCTGCCAACATCACCCACTGCTGAGATAAAATGAAATAATTAACTTGAACTGACATGCCGAAACACAAGTGTGTTAGTGTGCCTCTGCTGAAATTATACAAGGGCTTGTGCTAATGGGTAGCAATGGAAACACATGGAAATGTAACGGGGGGTTTGCAAGGAGTGTTTATATGTGCAACTCAAGTCAGAGAGTCCTCACAATTTTGGCCACGTCTGTGTACTCTTGCTAATTGTTGCTTAATCTGCAGTCAATCCAAATACAAGCGCCAATGCAGTAGATTGATGGATGCAGGTGGATAGGAGAGAGAATAGAAACAATTATAAGTCTGCCATTTTATAATGCCTTATGAAAGGAACGTCAAACTCGATTTCATTGAGGCCGCATCAGGGTTGTGTTTGACCTTGGAGGAGGGGCGTGGCCAGCTCGGGCGTGGCTAGCTTGATGTCACTCATGTTGGGGGCATCTGTGGTGGCCCGGGCGGGGCTGGGGGATCCTCCTGCAGCCCTCTGCCAGTGAAAATGGAGCTTGGAAGGGCCACGTGTGCCCCTCCTGAGCTCCATTTTCACTGGCAGAAGCACCGTGGGCTGGTCCTTCACTGTTTCCAGGGTGGCCCCGCGGGCGAGATCTAAGCACTCTGTGGGCAGGATCTGGCCCGCGGGCCTTGAGTTTGACACCCCTGCTTTATGGTAAGACCACACTTGGAATAATGCATCCAGTTTTGGTCTCTACAATAAAAAAAAAAAAGTTGAGACTCTGGAAAGAGTGCAGAGAAGAGCACCAAAGTAGCAATAGCACTTAGACTTATATCAGAATCAGAATCAGATCAGAATCAGAATCCTTTATTGGCCAAGTGTGAGTGGACACACATGGAATTTGTCTTTGGTGCATATGCTCTCAGTAAACAAAAGAAGAAAGGAAAACAAGATAAAATAAGTACATTAATAAGATACAACACTTAATGATAGTCATAGATTACTAATAAGCAGTTGCATATAATAATAATAGTAATAATAATAATTATTATTATTTAAATAATCAAGTACAAGGAAAACAATATAAATTGTAAGGATATAGATTGTGAAGTATTGAAACAAATAATATAAGTTGTAAAGATACAGGTAATAGTAATAATTTGACAGTGTTATGGAAATTAGCTGTTTAGCAGAGTGATGGCATTTGGGAAGAAACTGTTCTTGTGTCTAGTTGTTCTACCGCTTCATAGTGCTTTACAGCCCTCTCTTAAACGGTTTACAGAGTCAGCCTCTTGCCCCTAGCAATCTGGGTCCTCATTTTATCCACCTCGGAAGGATGGAAGGCTGAGTCAATCTTGAGCCGGTGAGATTCAAACTGCCAAATTGCAGTCGGCCGGCAATCAGTAGAAGTAGCCTGCAGTATTGCATTCTAACCACTGTGCCACCTCGGCTCCTGATGATGATTAGAGAATTGGAGGCTAATACATATAAAGAACCGTTGCTGGAATTGGGTATGTCTAGTTTGATGAAAAGAAGGACTAGAGGTGACATGATCGTAGTGTTCCGACATCGAAGAGATTGGACAGCCATTTGTCTGAAATGCTATAGTGTTTTCTGCCTGAGCAGGGGGTTGGACTAGAAGACCTCCAAGGTCTGTTCCAACTCTTGTTTTATTCTGTTATATGGCTTTTTTGGTTTAATTCATATTTATCACACATTGTACTGCTTAATGATAGAATTCTCCATTATATTTTTGATAAGTGTGTATAGGTGATCATTCACAATCTTATCTTTTATATACATTTCTGCTTCATTATTTTTTTTTTCCTTTTTTCAGTCAATTACATATTTCTAGATGGCTTACACCCATAAAACAACAAAATGTACCTAAACTGATAATAATAGGCAATGGTTAAACAGAATCATGTTGACTAACCCAGTGGCTGCCTTGCCACCCCCAAAAATTGGGCTAAAATATATGGCTAACCCCCCTCCATTCTTTGTTAACTTCATTATTGACACTTTTCACTGTTAAGTTCCCTTTTTATAATGTGCCTAATGAGGTCTCTGAATTATTTAAAACTTCCTGAAATCTGATCTTGGTTTGGAAGTACTTATTGGGATTAGCTGTTTAAATAATGTTCTTTTTTTCCTTTTATAGGTCCTTTTATTCTGTGTAACAGCTGCCCTGTTTATGTTCTTTTTCAGGTATGTTGCCAATACTTTTCTTACTTTTTATGTTAAAAGTTTATTTGAAATGGAAAGTGCTGTACTTTTATAACTTCGCCCAAACAAAAAACTTCTTATGCTGAAAGAAAAGAAAAATAAACTCCTGAATTATAGTTACATTTCATTGCAAATTTAATTTTCTTGGGATTATATTATATAACACCATGTGCGAGAAAGTTCAGGAAACATTGGGAGAGTGCCCAGTAAGGAGTTAGCTATTCATTTGTTTTAAAAACAATGAAACATCCTTTGTATATGACCATTTCTTACTATTGCAGTTTCCTTAGCCACCCATTCCTAGTTCCAAAACCACTTATGGTTATTAATTTTAACACGGCAGCCAAGAAACAGATGCTCTGAAGAAACATTTGTGATGACACACCACGATGGATGTACATATAATGATGTATTTTTTTCTTGGTCTTCCATTTAAGAGAATGAAATTTTACAAAGGCATTCTGCTTTTTTCTGACTTAATTTCTTCAAAAAAAGAGAAAGTTCTAACCCTGAGAATAAAATAATGAGAATTAAAATAATGACAGCTAGTTTGTCCTAGTGCAGGAGTCCCCAACCTGTGGGCCATGGCCCACTACCAGTCGGTGGCCTGTTGGCCACTGGGCCGCATGACTGGCTGGCCAGCATACATGTGCACGCACATCCCCACTCGTGCTAGCGTCACCACAAGCACTGCATGGGCGCCACCATCGCCGCATGGGCACTACTGACACGAGCACCATGTGGGCGCTACTGCCATCACAAGCGCTGCACGGGCTCTACTGTCGCCATTGGTGTTACCGTCGCCATGCGGGTGCTACTATCCCACCCCATTTGTATCACGTGTGCGCTCACAGCCCCATTCGCACATGCACTCACGGCCCTGTCTGCACATGCGCATGCACATATAAAGGCCCTTGCCCCTCCCTTCCCCCCTTCGGGCCGCCAATCCAGAAAGTTTGGTGAACTCTGGTCTAATGGATAAGGCACCAGGTTAGAAAACACGAGACCATGCATTCAAGGCCTGCCTTTAGGCATGAAAGCCAGCTGGGTTGCTTTGGACCAGTCCCTCTCTCTCTCTCAGCCCAACCCACCTCTCAGGGTTGTTGTTGTGGGGCAAATAAGGGGAGGAAGTTACGTTGGATACGTTCGCCATCTTGAGTTTATTTGTAAAACTAATAAAGGCAGGATACAAATAAATCAACGAGAAAGCTAAAACCCACCAACAATCGAAAGGCTTGTTCGCAACGGTCAAAATCCATTCCTAGATATGAGTTAGCTAAAAATCTGAATACTAACATATTAAAAACACTGTTGGGGATTCATATCAGACTAATAAAACTTCTGTTGTTTCTGATCCATGGAACCCACGGGACTTAAATGTCTGTCTGGTTCCCTTAATTTTCTGGAGAGAAAGCAGGTCCATATGGTTAGTTGCTTTTAAAATGCATTTTGCCAAATTAAGTCTGCGGGGAGCTGATACCTTCCTTTACCTCTTTTTGCCTTCCCAATCCATTATATCTCATATAAAGCTACAGTATGTATTAGCACTCTGTTCTCTGAATGCCATCGGGGAGAATTTGCGTAAGATTGATGGGGGGGAAATGCGAAGGAAAGCCAGCGGGAATGAAGGGAGTGGTTTATTCGTCCAGTTTTTGTCTTAGTTCCCATTGGGTGACACTGGCTCCCAATCCAACCTGCCTTATGATGGGGGAAGAGGGAGCTCTGTGTATACTGGCTTAAAATGGAACAGAAGACATCCAATTAGACCAAAAAATTTAAATGATTGCCTGTTATGCATTTTAGTGTGGTTTTGGAGTCGGCTGTGAAAGATAAATAAATGGCCTGGAA
The DNA here is from genome assembly GCA_032468235.1 of Pseudoxyrhopus heterurus. Classification (NCBI taxonomy): domain Eukaryota; kingdom Metazoa; phylum Chordata; class Lepidosauria; order Squamata; genus Pseudoxyrhopus; species Pseudoxyrhopus heterurus. The sequence continues at coordinate 73,500 of JANHJO010002335.1, read as the reverse complement.
GCATTAGGGGTTTGCAAAGCGGAACAATCAAGATGGATGAACCAAATTCTTCTACTTAATGATTGGCATTGTCACGTTTCCATTTTAATCTGTGAATACCCCAGGCTTTAAGGGGAAACTGAGTATTACCAGGTCATCATGGTTGCCGAATTGTATAGGTAGGGCCTCATTATTGTGTTCCATCCCAGAACAAAACAATGGTTATTAAAAGAAAATGTAATATACTCCCTTCTCCATCCCCAGAGAAAGCGTTTAGCCACCACATGCTTGCCCCAAGAGGCAATCCCCCCGCCCCCTAGTTTGAAAATCCTTCACTTTCTTTGTGTGGCTATGTATTAGGCCAATGTTTCTTGACCTTAATGGTCCTCAACTGCCTGGCTGGGGAATTCTGGGAATTGAAGTCCACATATCTTAGAGTTGCGTGGACTTAACAGTAATTATTCATGGTGGTTTCCTAAAAAAGCAATCGCATAACCAATATTACAGTATGAGGAGATTTGAGAGGGATATTATTATTCATTACCCTCCTGCTTTCAACATCAGCATTCTAATAGACAGATGGGGCTACCTCCTGCACAGAGAAACTTTCAAAGATGGCTTGGAAGCTGCAGTTGAGTCACAATGCAATTGTTACAGTAATTAGTACATGTTGCAAAAGCACATGACCCCAATGCTATAGGTCAGTCATTGGCTCTCAAGAGGCTTCCAGTAGAAATCAAAACGTTGGTTTGAATTTATAATGCTACACATTTAGAAAACGTTCTTAGGTCTAGGACCGTATTCTCCAGAATCAACTCCGCTTACTTACTGGCTAATATTCCTTATCTTTCACATTGTAGTTGGGCCCCAGGGAAGGGTGCATTTCTGTAGCAATGCCTAACCTTTGGAACATTTTTGTATTCATAACCTAGCTATATCACTTCAGTGAGCTAGTGGCCTTCCTTGAGATTTTTGTTCCTGGATCTTTCTATTGTTGACTTTCTGTGGGGATGAGCAGAAAATAAGACCTTCTAAACTTTGGCAACTTAGTGAAGCAAATTGAGTAAACCTTTCCTAAACCTACTCATGGGATCCACGAAGACGAAAAGCAGTCATAATTCTGTCTGCTTTTTCTTTGGCTTCCTTTCCTCTCACTTGGCTTGGTCACGATGATTGCATTGCTTAGACGTTTGATCTTTGGCTTCTGGCAACTCTTTCTGTGTGTTTGGTTTAAACATTTTATTATGCAACTTTAAATCTGCTCTTTAGGCAGTCGGGTGAATGGCTTAAATGTGCTTTATTTTTTAATTAAAACTAAAACAGAAAATTAAAAATTGCACCAATAATGTATAATCTAATGTGGAATGTATACTGTTTAAAAATAATAAGGTAAGGAGAGTTTTTATTCTGTTTTACAATAAAAACCCACAAACAGTCATACGTTGATTTGTATAGCTGATTCATATAGGATAGGATAGGATAGGATAGGATAGGATAGGATAGGATAGGATAGGATAGGATAGGATAGGATAGGATAAGGTAGGGTAGGGTAGGGTAGGGTAGGAGAGTTGGAAGGGACCTTGGAGGTCTTCCAAGGTCCCTTCCAACCTCCTGCTCAGGCAGGAAACCCTATACCATTTCAGACAAATGGTTGTCCAGTATCTTCTTTAAAACTTTCAGTGTTGGAGCATTCACAACTTCTGTAGGCAAGTAGTTCCACTGATTAATTGTTCTAACTGTCAGGAAATTTCTCCTTAGTTCTAGGTTGCGTCTTTCGTTAATTAGTTTCCGTCCATTGCTTCTTGTCCTGCCCTCAGGTGCTTTGGAGAATAGCTTGACTCCCTCTTCTTTGGGGCAATCCCTGAGATATTGAGACGCTGCTATTATGTCACTCCTAGTCCTTCTTTTCATTAAACTAGACATACCCATATCTTGAAATGTCTCCATTTTCCCTACGTTGACTACATTTTAAATATTTTAAATCAAATTTGATTAAATATTTACTTCAGTTTAAACCCAAATGCTCAGTATTGATTCTTTGGTGCCAAAGCAATTTAATATAGTTTGTTTCTTCCGTTTTTTTCTCTCTTATTTATTATAATCCAGAGGATGGAAAGTAATTGGAAAGCTGATAAGTGCCTTCCACTCACGTTAAACTAAGATTTAAGTTAACACTTAGGAAGAGTCCGATGGGATTCTAAATGAAACTTTTATAAGCACTGATATATGCACATGTTATTAACTTCACATCATAATGCCTTATTTAAACAATTAGCTTATATTCATCTACCAGTTCTGCAGAATTTTCACAGGCTGATCCCTCAAAGACAGATCTCATTCCCACACTAGCATATTCCACAGCAAAGACACTTGTATTTGGCTTGGGGATCCATATGGCTGAATGAGCAGAAGTCAAGGCCACCTGTTCCCACAGGTTCTGCAGAAAGAGCATTCTACACACATGAGGAAGGAAAAGTTAGGTCTTGGGAATAAAATTAAAATTCCCTCTGGAATCTTCTCCTTCTGATAAAGGTGTAATCAGCATGTGTGTATACTAAAAAAAAAATCTGCCTCTCTGTACTTGGCATTTAATTAGAAGCTAAAATAAAATGTGCAGGACTGGAATTTTAAGTGCCGGTTTAATAACCTTTATCCAACTCATTTCTCAATGATTTTCTTCCTCTCTGGAGGGACTTCTAATGTCAAACTGTGGTATTAAGGTGAGTCATGGTTACTGAAGAAGCACAACAAAAGTACATGACAAAATTTCTTAATTCCAGTGTGAAAAGAGACAGGGTGGAGAAAAACTGAAGTTTCCCCTTCATTTTAGCATTACCACACCGAATGCTAATACAGCATGAGCCGAGAGGGAAATGTGAGAAGTCCAAATAATCACTAATAATAAATATTCAGTTATAATCATGCCACGCTATAATCATGAGGGAAAAATGTCAATTCACACGCATTTCATTCCCTTATTAATTCCAACTTACAGCTCAGCCTATTTCACTTAATTTAATATGGGGAACAAGATTTATAAAGAAGATTTTTTTTTCTTTGAGGATAATTATATAAAGAGTAAGATAACTTTCTAGGACTACATGGCTGATGGGAGTCCTAGTAACCATAGAGGGAATGGATCTACTCAGATATCTTGCCACAAGGACCTGATGGATCTAAAGGGTTTCTAGATGGCCCTTAGGGATTACCTCATGATCCGGAGACCAGGTCTGTTTGAACATCTGGTCAACTCTTGGAAATTGGACATTAGACAGGATTGTTCCTTGATACCTTTTTCATTGTTTTTCAATCTGCGATGGACCCTTGGCTTTCTATTGAGCTAAGGGAAATGAAGCAACTGAAAAGAGATCTCAGCAATGCTGAGAAAAACCCACATGAGAGAGGTCCACCCAAAAATGTGAACCAAATGGCTTCTTCCTTATTCTCAGATGGTTTATTTATCAACCGATAGAACCCTGTTCTATCGGTTGATGAATAAATGTTTTGCTACCTAAATAATATACACTAAAGACAGTAATGGTTGGTATCCATCAAGGTCAATGGAGCATGGGAAGAATTACAGAGGTTAAATTATATGATGAATGAATGAGGGAACTGGGTATGTCTAGTCTAACAAAGAGAAGCATTAGGGGTTGTATGATAGCAGTCTGCCCATATTTGAGGTGCTGTCACAGAGAAGTGAGGGTCAACCCATTCTCCAAAGTACCTGAACAAGAAGTAACAGGTGCAAGATCATTAAAGAGAGATCCAACCTAGAAATAAGGAGAAAGTTCCTGACATTGAGAACAATTAATCAATGGAACACCTGGAGGTTTTCAAGAAAAGACTGGACAGCTATTTGTCCAGAGTGGTATATGGGTTCCTGCTCGAGCAGGGGGTTGGACTAGAAGATCTCCAAGGTCCCTTCAAGCCCTATTATTCTATGATCTATTCTGAACTATTCTGATATATTTGGATATATTTCCTGGGAACTCTCAGAACTGCAATCGGATGATTTCTGAAGAGAGGCAGACTACAAAAGGCTTATTGATCTTCCTTTAAATCCTTCTTCCCTGATCATTCCCATGCCTCCCATATTCATTCATCTTTTTTAAACATTGTGATTATCAATACTTTATAGTAGCCGCTATATTGCCATGATCCATGAAATGTAAGTTGAAGTTTACGTACTTTAACTATGCATCCTTTTTTTTTTTTTTTTTACAATAATGTGACTTTTGAAGATGAGAATATAAAACATTGCTAATTCTTTCTTTCCAACAGTCCACAGCTGAACAGGCTTATTTGGACTTACTCTTTTATTTCTGGATGATTTTAACCAAGTAACAGAAGTTCATCCTACAAAGATTTCTTTGTATTCCATGTACTACCTATATCATATATAAGCCACATGCGGAGAATTGTAATCCAGTAAATCCGTTCTCGAAACTGATGAAAGGAGAAGCCTCTAGTCTAATCTTTGTAGTTGCAAACTGACCCTGCAAAAAGAAAAGGCGATGAATAATAGAGGATGTGATATAGCAACCCCATTATGATCCGAACATCCTTTTTCTCTGCAAGCCATCTCTTTTCCCTTAAAGCTTTCTTTGCGGGTTGCATCTCACCACATTTATTTTAGGGTCGAGATAAAACTTTTCCAACGAGGGTTGAAACAAGAACTGATGAATGCTAATATCTATTAGAAAAACCTCGCAATCATTGTCTCCTGGAGGAAAATATACTTCCAAATCACATAAGAAACTAATTGAAAGAAAATTTAGGACAAAAGAAAGAATTTCTTCACACAGCGCATAACCCGATGGGTGGAAACCTATTTAAGAAGGGATAAGATGACGGCATCTAATTGAAATAGCTTTAAAAGAGGATTAGGTAAATTAATAGAGCACAGGTTTATCAAGGCGTATTTGTTTTTAGACTCAGTTTTAAGTCTGGATGAGGGGCAGCATACCTCCAATTCCAGGGAAGAAACAGTACAAGAAGAATAGTGAGATGGTAGTATTCAATAAATAATAAATAAAAATCAAGAAGGGCAGGCCTCCATCTCCAGCTTAAGTATATCACAGAGATACCTAGTGGACTACCATGAGAAACAAAACACTGAAATAAGACAGATCTAGGCCTGACCCAACAGGAGCGTTCTTATGTTCTAAGCTATTTTGGTCTCAGTTCTGCAGAGGTAATCAATGCCCCTGTGTTTCTAATGCAGAACTTAAAACTATGTGCATGTTGAGATGTTAAATTTGATTCACAAGACAGCAGATCCAACTATACATTACAAAATGGCGACCATCCAAATAATTCCATTTAAGAATTCGGCATGGAATCTTTACCATTCCGGGCAATGAAACTGTTATAATGGAAACATTAGCAATATATGGATATTTCATTCTTCACTATATGATTAAAATTTTCACAGAAATATGAAAGGTAATGTGGTATGTGTAAACTTTTCTGTTTTTCTCATTCAGGACACTTTCATCAAGTTGTCCAATTCTCTGCTGAAACTTTAGGACCCCCATGTGAATCTCTTCATTCCTGTGCTCCTTTCTGCTACTACACTAACAACCTACCCTCCAGCTGATCAGCAGAAAGGTGCATAACATGATTGCCATGAATTTGGCAAGAGTGATATCAGGTCCAACAGAACAAGAATGACACATGGAGTTACTTCTGGGTGGTTTTTTTATTGTTGTTTGGCTACAGATAGAATCTTGGCAGTCTAAAATAACTATCTGCATAAGTATAGATATACTCTGTGAACTGCCAGGGAGGGTCCGTCTTTGTCCTCTTCCTGCTTACCAGACATTCTAAGCTCTGCTGCCTCTTTGCCCTCTGGGAAACAGCCCTGGGACTCCAGACTACATTCCACCACAACAGGTACCTTATACTATAAGGTAAACTATAATGTTGTAATTTCCATACTACATAAAGTCTCTTTACAGCCTTTTCAATGGAGTGAGAGAAGAGTTGATACTAAGACTTACGTAAGGATCATGTTATCACAAGGACATGGGGGGATGCAGTCCCAATGTTTCAGTCCTGTGCATATATGAAAACGGGACTCAATTGCCTTTTTAGTACAATTTGAAATTGAAATAACATTCTATTTCTACCTTTTACAGAAAACTAAACTAAAATACACCCATTTCAGGAGAACCTTGTTCCAAATAATTGTGTTTTCTACACAATCAGAGACACTGGCCAAGAAATGCAAGCATATAGTGACATTAACTGAAGAACTATCTCATTATCCAAGCAGGGTTTTCAGGATATGACCCTTAGCCTCACACAAGTTTAAACTCCTGCAATTAGGGTTAATTCAGTGGCAATGAAAATCTATTTCTTCTTCTAATGAACATAATGTCAAAAAGCACAATATGCTAAGTTATTCACAAAGAACAGAGGTCAACAGTGTTGCTAAATATCTCCTATCTTTTTTTTTTTTTAAAGTGAAGAATAAATAAATGAGGAAAAAAATAATGCACACCACAAGTCCATATAATACTGTAATAAAACAAATGGGAAATTGGAAGATGTAATTATGCTCCTCTTTCCAATTTGGGGAGTCAGAGAGGAAGGACATTGTGCATGTGTGGAGTTAGTATTGTGGATGTGCAGAAACATATAACAACCCTTTTAAAATTCCTCCTCCCTATTCTTTGCAAAAGTCTATCCCACAACATTCACACAATGGCTTGAGATAGCATTAAGTCTGGCACAAAACAGTAGCCAAAATGTTTACATAGAGAAGGATCCTATAGAAAATAAAGAAGCTAAGCTATTGTTAATACTGAGCATTATAGCTACAAAAGTGACTGAAGATGAAACACTCAACTAAAGACACAATGAGATGCTCGAGGCCTGTTTCATGCAAGATTCCTTTGCACACACTGATCAAGCAGGCATGTACTTTGTCCATCAAAGGAAAGCTTTAATCATGATTAGACGGTATGATCATGGCTTCTAAAGCAAATCCTTAGTCTAGAAAAATGGAAAGACCCATGCCAAAGTTTAGCATATAGTAAAAAGAGAAGGCTATAGCCATTATCTTTTTATGGCTGCAGCCATTGCAGTGAGAAAATCGCTCAACTTAAGCCTAAGAAGACCAGCTCAAATCTTCCTCATATTTCCCTTATATCCAGTGATGATTACAGACTTCCTTAGCCACCCCAGTGATAACAAGAAAGATTAGTTCTGAATTTTACTTTTAGAATCCAGAAATCTTTACTCTAGTATGCAGCCAATGTTGCTAATGGGAGCCTGTATTTAAGGATCATCGTGAAATATCAATTATCTATTTATCTATCCATTAGATTTATATCTTATCTTTCCTCCAGAAGCTCCAGGGTACAACTCACTATGGATTCTCTCCTCCATTTTTTTCCCAAAACAAATCTATGTGAAGTAGATTGATCTGAGAAAGAATGTGTGGCCCAGAGTTACCCAGAGAGTTTCCAAAACTAAGGGTGGGCCTGAAACTGGGTTTTTCCAATATTTTGAATGCTACACATAGCAGTTCGGTTATTTAATTGGTTGACACTCTTTGATAATTCACACCAAAATCCATACACACAGGAACATATACAGAGCGGTCTATAATATACATTCCCTTAAAATATACATTTCATACATTCTCCAAGGTACCAATATTTGCAGTTGTGATTTATTTTTTGAACAGCATGCCTATGTTTGTCTTAATTCCAGCTTCTTATGACTCTGGTGTCCTGGTGACCCTGTTACAGCTCTATTACCTGCTGTATCTTTGACTCCTATCATCGACTCCAGCTCTTTCTGGGACTTTGAGGTCTCTATTCTTATTCTCCTTTGTGGTTACTACTTGCTTGTTTTCTACTTTTGGCTTTTTAAGGCTGCAATCTTTTGTTCTTTGAGATTTCATTTATGTCTGTTTTATCTGCTCCTTTTAAGCAGATTTAAGGATCTTTATGAGCTATGGTTTTTCTTTGTCCCTTTGGATTGACAGCCCACAGTTATGGTTTTCTAATCAGTGCCGATATGTTCTTTCAATAAAGGTTCCTATCAACATCTATGTGTTCTTGCAGTGAAGACTCATATCCTAATTGTACTTGGGACACTTTTGACATACTATTCCTTCCCATATCATTCCAGATTTAAATTGTCAACTGTTAGCCCTATAAAGTAGACCAAACTAAGACACTAACTCCATATATGTCAAGACTTTTATTGTAATAGCTATAGTAGCAGAATCTTGCAAATCTGAATACCCTTCCCTCTTCCTTCAATTTATACGTATGCGAACTAAGTAGGTTCTTCTCTGAGATGTTTTCTCAAGTTAAGTTTCTAGGCCCGGACTCAAATCTCATTTATCTGACCATTGTTTTAGTAACGGCTCTACTTCTGAGGGGTCCTTGGTGCTCTCTGAGCTTGTTCTTTTTTTCTTGGAAACGTTTCCCAAACTAGGTAATACATCAGTGCTAGTAAGGAGAGTGGTTTGACATCTGTTTATATTTTTACCCTGTCAGTTTTGGTGGGGAGGTTTCTAAGACATCTGTAAGAAAACAACCAAGCTCAGCGAGCATCGAGGACCCCTCATTTCAATCCTGAGCTACAAATATTCTTCTTTATTGGCACTCCTTCTGTCTCCAGTACCATTCCCTATGCTGTCTGCATCAATGAAGTTTGGGTTCGTACTTATATTTGGAAATTATCGGATACGGTTCCTTATATTATCCATTTTATCCAATTTGATACAGTATATTATACTCTATGTCTCTTTTAGTTCTCTATTCATCTTTTCTACTAGCTAACTTGAATCTCAGAATATGATGGTCTTCCTATGTTCCCTCTTTGAGATGACACGCTGGCAAGCCCTATATTACAAAGGTAGGAAATGAATTCTTCCATTGGTTCAAATATTCTGTTCATCTAAAGTGTAATGACAATTACTGCGTATCTTCAGCATTAATTGTATTCACTGTACATTTTAAATTGTTGATAGGTATTGCCACAACACGTCTATGACAGAGAGGTGGGGACTACACTTCAGATATGCTGTTATACCGGTAGCAATATGCATAGTTTAAGGGATGTATTTTGGATAATTATGGAGTATATAAGCATCTCTTTGAAATATAATCAGGGTTTGTCTCCCATCATGTTATGTTTGTCTATTGTTCTGTCCCACACTCCAAACACCCGGATTGACACCAGTTAAAGGTATAACAAGGTTTTATTTTCAAACGCAACTTAAAAGAGCAGTTCTTCTGCCTTAACTAACAAACTTAAATAAGCAAGTCTTTTGCATCAAAGGAACAGCTGGTTTCTAATTAGTCCCACCTGAGATA
>JANHJO010002334.1:87150-97435 GCA_032468235.1 Pseudoxyrhopus heterurus | reverse complement strand
ATATATGACAACCCACAGGCAGATGAGCTAATTCTACTTTATAGTAAGGTTACATTAATCAAATCTTGCAAGTCTGAAAACATATTTCTCCCCCTGTCCACTTTATAGCATTTTGGAGAGCCTCTTCTAAGTCATTTGCCCCACCCATATTCCTGCTACACACTCAGCTGCCTTTTATCTGACCGTTCAATTGGTTGCATCTTTTTGCTCTGTCTTCTCAAGGTCATTCACATATACCATTACAATATCTTTCTCAGCTGTTATGTATTTTTGTATTTATGATGGGAATTGTTTTTAATTCATTTTAAAATTGTTCACTGCTCAGAGTTACAGTTAGTCCTCGACTTACAACAGTTCTTTTAGTGACTGTTCCCCAGCATCCCTATGATCATGTGATCAAAATTCAGATGCTTGGCAACTGGTTCATACTTATGACTATTGCTGTGTCCCAAGGTCATGCAACCACCTTTTGCAACATTTTCACAAGCAAAGTCAATGGAGAAGCCAGATTCACTTAACAACCTTAACTTAACCTTAACACTTAACTTATCAACTGCAGTGATTCACTTAACAATTGTGGCAAGAAAGGTGGTAAAATGGGGCAAAACTCACTTAACAAATGTTTCACTTAACAGCAAGTTTGGCCTCAATTGTGGTGGTAAGTTGAGGACTAGTTGTATTTGTTAAGATGGGCAGCCATACAAATTGAATAAACAAAATAAAGATAAAACAATAAATAACCACCCATTGATGTAAATTGCAAACCAACAAGACTACAGTGTCCAAAATATTTTATTATAGACTTTGTTAAATGTTTTACTGAGATCAAGATATGCTGCATCTAAAGCATTTATTGGTCTACCAAACAAGTCATTCTGTTAGGAAAAGTAATGACATTAATATGATGCAACTTGTTTTTGACAAAGCCCCTGCTATCTCCTGGTAATGGTAGCAATTTTTTCCAAATACAGAAATGCTGCTTGGCTTTCAATCTTCTAATCACAAAACTGAAGGACAATAAGGAAATACATCGTGGCAAGCTTAGCACTAAGCCGCATAGCACTTAATGGATGCTTTATTGCTGTGTACTGCTGTGAAGAGCAGGGAGGGGAAGCTGCAAGAGAGAGAAGAGGAGAAAGAGATGAGAGACAAAAGAGAAACTCTGAAAAGGAGGAAGGAGATGAGAAGATAATTAAGGAATTAGTAATATTACATTACTTCCTTCTGATTTTCTGCTCAGGCGCGCGCACACACACATATGCTCTCTAACTTTTATCCTAGTAGGATGTAGTTAGCAAGGAGTTATGCTTTGCTTACCTGTCAAACTTATTCCTGTAAATAAAGCTCTTTTATGTGAACATTGTGAAAGCTGCTTCACTAATCATTGCTCTGATTAGATTCTACTTGGAGGATGCTTATATGCATACCGAGAACATTTTAATGGGGCCACCTCAATTAATTCTCTCTGGTCCTCAAGAGCTGGTTTTCAGAATTGTCACCTGAGTTGGGAATATAATAAAAGACAAAAAAAATCTGGAAACAGCATAAGCCAGGGTGGTATAAAACATTATGCTTCTCTACAAAATGCACATTCATTTTAAAAATCAATGAAAAACAGACTCATCGAGCCTCAATCATGTAACTTATTTGTTTTTTAAAAAAATAAGATTATTCTGTGGAGAAAAGGCAATAAAACGGGAACAGTGAATGTATATTTATTTATAATATTTTATAATATTTTATATTTTGTATTCACTTTTATTTGTTTTCAGTTGCCTTAGAGACACAGATTTGTGTTGGGCCCATTAGCAGTTCATAATCTTTAATCTACTACCCCGTAGCAGGTGTGAAGATAAGTCATCAAATGCTCCTTTTGTCCTAAGTAAAACATTTTACTGCACTTTTGCTAAATTAGGGTACTTCAATTAAAAGTGCATATTGATTAAAGAATTAATTTAGAGGCCTCTCTGGCAGTTCCAAAAATATGCCATGTTATTGTAGAGTGACTGGAGGTTGTCTAATTTGACTCAGATGCAAAGTCTTCCTTTAGCAATGTAATGCTTTTTGTACTATCCATTTATTATCATTGAAATGAAATCAGCAAATATCTATAACTTTTTCTCGCTTTTTCAGAATATAATGAAATGGTCATGATAGGGCCCTTTGAGGGAAAGAAGCCTGTCAAATTTCAGGAAAAAATATGTACAAGGGATTAAGGGACAGCTACTGTTCCACGTTGATTTTTAAGAAAGAAAGAAAAAAACCTGGCCAATAATATTTCTATTTCTTGCTACAATTGGATAACATTTGCAGGTATGTCTGCTCCTTTGGAGGGATAATTGGGTTCAAGACACTGTTTACAATTTGGATATACACATACAGAAGTAGATAAAGATGTAGATGTAAATATATACAAAAGGATGTACTTATCCCGAATGCTTTTGGAAAAGGGAGGATTGCTATGAAAGTAACATGCACTGAAATACTTTTTGGGAACTGAATTTGAATCTTTGCACAGCACTAAAAGGAAGTATTCTAAGACTTTGGATGCAGTACAAAGGATGGATAGATGCTGGATAAGGAAACCAGGCAAAAAAACCCCAGACCATTCAGTATTGCCCCAAATCAACCTAACACCCTGGTGCCACTAAATTTTTCACATTCCTGTTCTTAGAAGAAAATAATCCAACAACTAGTGATTTTCATTGAACACTGGAATAATCCTGTGGTAAATGACATTCAGAGTTTCACCTGGAAGTCTCAATATCAGAATTAGAAAGTATAATGCAAAGGAAAAGAGTCACAAATATCATCTCACTGGGGCTCTACTTAACATCCAGAGATTCTGAAAGTGGGTAACTGAGGAAATGTTACTCTCTGTGAGATAATAGCTCAGTGAGATAATCGCTGCAGAGTAATTGAGCACAAAGAACATCCTAGGAGACAACATCTCTATTCAGTTAGCAGCCAGGGCAAAGTCATTCTCCTTTTAAAGCTTAGAAGGCATGCTTGTCTAATAGCAAGCAAGAAAATCTTGATTTCCCAAAGCTGTCAATAATAGGTAAGGATTCAACTTTTTTTTTTTTAAGAATCAGCTAAATTGTTGTAAAAGAGAGCATTAAGCATAATGAGCTTTAAAACAGTTGTCCAAATAAGGAAATATTCTTGCAGGATCCAATATGGGTCAGTCACCAGGACCAGAGGTTTAGTCTCCTAAACTGTCAGACTCATGCTGGAGCCAAACCTTAGGCAACTTCTCTCCAGGAGAATGTGTGCTTTGGACTATGCTGTGTGTGGTATTTATATGGTGCCTGTTGTGTATGGCTTTTTAGATGTTGGTTGGGGTGTTGATAGCTGACTATTAAGTCATTGGCTGAAAGCCCAAAACACACACACTCTGCTAGAGAGAAGCTTCCTGAGGATGGGTTCCAGCATGAGTCCAAAAGCTGGGAGGACTAAATCTCTGGTCCCGGTGACTGACTCAGATTGGCTACTGCAATATTATCCTCCTGGGACACACATATATTCTCCTTCATTTGTGAGAAATATTCTTGTTTGATTTTTGATCATGTACATTTTTTAAAAATGCCAGAACAAAGCAAATCAGACTGTAAGTCCTAAATCCAATCTCTAAACAGATCGTGAAAAGTTTCAGTTCAAGGGTTAATTTGAAAATTTAGTAGGGAAGAATATGTGGCATAGAGCTTCAGATAATAAGCTAAGTTTTGGAGTAGGAGTGGGGGAAACCAGATTTAAGTCTATTCTTAATCAAGGAAACTCAGTGGATGAATGTGGGCCAATTACTATCTCTAAATCCAGTCTATCTCATAAGTGATGTATTGTGGGAATAATTAGAAGAAAGATCTTAATGAAAGACACTTTAAGCTTCCAGGAAGAAATTTGGACGTATTTTAATGAATAAATTATATTTTCAAATGAAAATTTTAATAAAGGAGTTGACCCAATATGCTAAGAGTATACACCCTAATGTCCTTCAGGAATTTTGAATTATAGCTTTCTCACTTTTTGCCTTTGGCTTATGCTAGCTGGGACTCAGGAGACTCTGTCCCTGGAACTCTTGGAGGAGATCAGGTTACCTAGTCCACAATAGAGATTACATTCTATGATATTCTAGATCAAACTTTTGCTTTTCTTGACTGGAAAAGAAAGAAGATTACAGTTCTCTTTAGCCCAAGTCAGCACGGCTGGTGACTTTCTCATAACTTAATGGAAAACGTGAGCTCAGTCAGAATAACAAAGTGGTAGTTGCTCATTATAACAGTGCCAAGCAACATACAGAGTAATGCTGCTGAAAAGTATCATAAATGGAACAAACTAAGTTGAAAAGTTAAAAGAAAAAAAAGCAGTTTATAAAAGAGTGTATAGGCATGGCAGAAGTAAGAATAGTTTACAAAGAGAGAAAGAATAATAAGAAACTACACAGTAGAAAGAATTCAGTAAAAAAATACCAGTAGTACTTGAGTTAATTTCTCAAGAGCCCCAATCTAAAAAGATCTTATAGAATGCCAAAAATATGCTGCTGCCCAACTATTTAGCCAATTTATATATAACCATATATAATCACTAGCACTGATGATGTTACCTAGTTTGGGTAATGAAATGTTTGCAAGAAAACAAGCAAGCTTAGAGACTACCAAGGACACTCTCTTATCAAACCTGAGTTACAAATATTCTCCTTTATAATGTTGTCCACTCAACACCATTCTTCTAGGTCAGTTTGATTGGTTTTAATAAAGTTCAAAGGCCTGAGGTGAATCATAAGATACTCTCAATATTTAGCTGTAAAACCAAATCCAAATATTTATCAGTAACCTTTCAATTATTGATTAATGCAATATCCCAAATGTGGGGAAAATAGGGAAAAGGAAAAAAAAAATGGGACTAAAGCACATCATCTGGCTGATTATTCCCCACAAAACTTGGAATGATTAGAACAGCCAACACCTTGTTTCCTATAGCTACCTTAATACAGATTTTTTCTTTAGAAGAATTCACGTATTTCAATTCATGTCAGCTTTTCTTTCTTTTCTATTCTTTAGTCTCTGCAGGTTGATGTTGTTCCCTTAGTTATGTTGAGAACTTATGCCCTTTTAGTCTTCTGCTCCGGAAGCTTCCTCCACATCATTCGACCATAAGGCATAAGGCATGTTTTGGCAAAGGATGACTGTGTGTCCAATTAATCACATGTGTTTCTTTTTGTACAACTGTCCTTCTGAACTCAGTCTCTTTGGCTATACTTCTAATGAGCTGCAGTTCTAAACTTCCCAAATTGTGCTGTTAAGCTTAAGACAGCCTGCATTTTTGATCATTCCTTGGACTCTTAATCGCTGCACTCTTGGCTTTCAACACAATTCAAAACCACAGAGGGACAATATTTGGAGGATATGAGAGCAACCTAGCTTCCTGACCTTTCAAAGGGCTGCAAGGGGCTAGTGGATAATGGTATGATGTCAATGGAAAGAGCAAAACAAGTGTTTTTGATCCATTTTCGAATGTTTTCAGGATGCCCTTAGATACTAACCACCTATAACATCCATTTTGAAACAACACCAATTAAATTCACCAACTTTACCACTGAATTTTAACAGCATGATCATGGACACAAATTGAGTGGGTGGTGGTTGAGATATCTAACAGACCGTCGGTTGCTGAATGACACTTTAGAACAGGGGTCTCCAAAATTGGTAATTTTAATGCTGGCTGGGGAATTCTGGGAGTTGAAGTCTACAAGTCTTAAAGTTGCCAAGCTAATAATGTTTTAGAACATTAAAATGTCTATTAATTAACAAAAAATAACAGAAAAGTTAACAGTCCCTCACAAGAAAAAAATTCTTCACTAAACTCTTGGGAGGTGAAGGAATGTAACTTATAATGAAAAGGACAAGTATAAGGAGGCTGGAGATGATATTTTATTATTTTTATTTTTATTGGGTTTCAACCTTTCGTTATAATTTGTTTAGAACCACCATAATTTTTTTTTCAAATGTGTGGCACCTGGGAGACACAGCCAAAAGTTTAGGAATGGCATGTGATTTGGGGGTACATATGTATCTTTGCACACCCTAATTCAAAAGAATGCATGAAGCAAGCCATTATCGAAGTTCCTATCAAAGCATGCTTCTGATAAAGGTATTCCCCTGGAGGATTGTGACTTGGATTTCTTTACCTGATCTGCTTAATGATTTTGTCAAGAGGAAACTACGACCTCTGTGGATGAGCTGAACTCTTCAAAAGATTATGCCAGGTTGAAACTGTGCCTTTTGGAAGCTGTGCCTTTGATGGACAAACTCTGCCAGTAGGAGAAAAAGGTTTGGCTGTGAATGCAAAATTATTTCCTACTAGACGGTGAATCTGCTAATGGTGAAGCACCATTCGTGTATTTGATTTTACCTTTTCATTTAATGAGTCACACCGTGGCTCAGTCTTTGCTCTTCAATTCTGCTCATAGAATATTTCCCATTGATGCATTTTAATTCATCATTATTATGAAGAGACCAGATCAAAGTGGCTTAGAGAAAGCCACCGACTTAACAGCTATCTAACCAAGCAAAAGTAGATACAGATGTTGCTCATTGTGCAAAGAGACCCAACATTTTGTTTCTCTATTTGTTTCTTTCTGCACTGGTAATTTTTACAATGGAAGAAAATGAAGAGGATTTGCAAGAGCCCCCAAGCGTGCTAAATCAAGAAATGGCTGCTGCACTGAAGATCTAGGTTTGTTTATTTGTTTGTTTGTTTCATCTGGCCTCTTGCCTGGTTTTCCTTTGTACTAAATATGAGCTTTTATTTCTAGGGAAACTACTACACTGAAGAGTCAGTCAACTGAATTATTGTAGGGATCCCATAGCAAAGGGGTGGGGGGAGAAGGAGAGAAACCCATTCATGACATTATATCCAAGAATTTAAAGGAAGGAAGCATGCTAAGAATCTAAAATGTTGCTGTCTGCAGTCATCTATCATTCCTAAGGAGTTTGGATCCCTTGACAGTAATGCAGCAAAGTAATAAATAATGATGACACCTCTGGCCTAGTAGAGAGGAAGGAGAAATGCATATTTTTTATTTAAAGACTTATGTATGTATGTATGTGTGCATATGTACTGTATACTGTATTATACCACACCATATCACATCACATTACACCACACCACTCCATATCATACTATATACCATGTGAGAGACAGTTTGATACAGTAGTTAAAGCATCAGACTAGAAACTAGGAGACTTGAATTCTAATTCTGCCTTAAGCACAAAGCCAGCTGTGTGAGCTTGGGCCAGTCACTCTCTCTCTCTCAGCGTTAGGAAGGAACCGCTCTAAGATTCTGTTAATGTAACTTTACAATAAAATTCATTTGGAATTAGTTCCTGCATGGACTATTCTCTAAAGTTGATAGTCCATGCAGGAACTTGCAAGTCTGAATGTACATTTGTTTCCCCTTTTGCCTTCACAGTTCAAGAAACTAGGGAAGGTCCCTTCTGAGATGTTTTCCATGCCCACATTCCTGCTGAGGACTAAAGTGACTCTTATCTTACTATTGCCCTGGCTGTGGCTTTTCCACCTGTCTCCCAAGGCCATTCCCACATTCCATTACACTAACCTCACCCTTTTAGGAAAGATTGTTATGTTGCAGAAAACCCTGAAAGAAATTAATCATTTGAACCCTTTTCAGTCAGGATTACAGCTCTAGAATTCTTGCGAAGGGTCTTTTTATGCCAAGCATTAGAACACCTGCTTCCACCTACTCCAGATACATAATGACCCATTGGGTATTAATCCCAGTCCCAGTTATGAATAAGCAGTATACTGAAAGTGAGAAAAAGTCATCATTCTGACCCAAATTGTGCTTTGGCTTCATGGAAATGGTGGAGGATTTTATAATACCAAGTCAAACAATTTTTCAAAAGAAAGACAACATGGTTGGTTTAATCCAGTTTGCAAAGAGTCACATTCTTTCTTTATGTTTTTTTTCCCTCTGTGGACAAACAGTTCTTACAGAATACTATTACAAAAATACTTCAGATTATCTAAAAGGGAAAAACGTCACTCTGTTAAAAGTCCTTTTTTTTTGTCTGTCCTATACGAGATCAACCCTCATTGCTCTTTAGAAGGCAAGATCCTGAAAATGAAACTCAAATACTTTGGTCACCTCATGAGAAGGAAGGACTCACTAGAGAAGAGTCTAATGCTGGGAGCGATTGAGGGCAAAAGAAGAAGGGGACGACAGAGAATGAGGTGGCTGGATGGAGTCACTGAAGCAGTCGGTGCAAGCTTAAATGGACTCCGGGGAATGGTAGAGGACAGGAAGGCCTGGAGGAATGTTGTCCATGGGGTCATGATGGGTTGAACATGACTTCGCAACTAACAACAACTTAGCCTAGTTTTTTTTCCATCCTATGAAAAAAACCACACGCTATGATTTTCATCCTTATCACACTACCTTATCACACAAAACAAATTGTGATGGTGGTTTCTGCTGCTGCTGCTGCTTGAAGACATCTTTTATGGAGCTGATGTACAACCATGTAGATCAGGGGTCTTTAAATGTGGCAACTTTAAGACTTGTGGTTTTCAATTACTCAGCCAGCAGGATTAGCTGAGGAATTCTAGGAGTCGAAGTCCACAAATCTTAAAATTAACAAGTTTGGAAAGCCCTGATTGGTGAAACCTGCTTTCTCAATGCTTTCTAATTGATAGATACAAATCTCATTTTCCCCTTATTCATACTACAATTACCCCATGTCTCAGAAAATCCCAGATGCTTTTCAGTACAGAAAGAAGGAATTCCAATGACATTTGAGCCCTTCAAAGTCTAGAGTTTTTTTTACTCATCTTGGAAGGAAAGATATGAACAAATCCATGATGCCTAGAAGTTTCTCCTTAAACGTCTCCTTAAATGTCTAAGAAAACAAAGGAAGTCCAGTTGCCTTTTGAAAAAGTACCTTTGTGACAAACATGATCTGGATGACAGAATCTCCATAGACATTTGTCTAAGAAAATACAAAAGGTGATTGCAATAAAGCAAAAGTTCATTTTAATAATAAATTAGCACAAAAATTTCAAGTAAGCATGAATGCTATTTTTTTCCTTACTGCTTTGTTGTGTAATGCCATATATAATTATACAATTTTACTGGATACAAATTAATTGTACAAGGCAAATGATGAAAAAAGCATATGCCATGCAAATGTATGCCAAATAAAGCTTTAATCAATTTTAGAAGAGAAAAGAAAGTGAATTGTAATGTGGACAATTACTACCGGTATACAATACCACAGTTCCTGTGATTTCCATGTGAGATATTTTTGAAATTACCTTAAAATGTGCTAAGTAAGATATGAAACAGATTACACATCAAATCTGCTTGTAGGTAAAATGAATGGGTAACATTTCTGCTAATCCCTTCAAATATTCAAATATAACAGAACTGTCTTCAGGAATTTGGCAAATGTTGGAAGACATGTCATGGATTATATCAGTTCCTGTCCTGATCCTCATAGATAGAATAAGCCCTTTTGAAAGGATGATACCACTGTATTCAACTGAATTTAGCATAACTTGGAACCTGAATATAAAGATTTCTGTAAAAACAAGGTGCTACACCAGTATTCAGCTGAATGTGACCTTCCACATCAATATGGGGCCTTTGTGAACACCAAGGATAGGGTTGTGCTTGATACACTCTGATTTCTTATTTGTATTTAAAAGAGGCATTGTTAAAAAGATGAATGGGATAGAAAAACTGGGGTGTCTGGGGCAGCACTGATTTTCATAAGTGTCACGCTACTCTTGATACAGACATACATACCATGTACTGTATGTCTACCACTTTCTAGTTTTTTTATCTTTTACATAGTACCCTCTTCCCAAGTCACATTCACACAAATTAATTGGGAAGGTATGTTGCAGGAAAAGTATGTTGCAGACCCCATCAGTTAAAGAACTTTGACTGGCAGGCTTCAGGAAGATAGCCATTTTCTCTGCCCTGTAAAATATTCTCCTCCCAGAGGTGAGGAAGACTCCCAACTCTTGGAAAGGAATCAAAATATGTGGCCTCGCATGGGGAACCCTGAGGACCAGCAGCTGTGGGGCTGGCTTGTGCCCTTAACTGCCTTGCAAATAATTTTGTAATTTAATTAATTTTGACTCATCCTTTCCTCTTTCTAAACTTTTAACTTTTATATACCACGAGCTAATTACCCGGCTTTGCTCGGGTTTTTTTTTTTTAAGGGAAGTATCTTGTGCCAGCATGCCCTGTTGGTTGTTG
>JANHJO010002333.1:342424-369015 GCA_032468235.1 Pseudoxyrhopus heterurus | reverse complement strand
GAAGGAAGGAAGGAAGGAAGGAAGGAAGGAAGGAAGGAAGGAAGGAAGGAAGGAAGGAAGGAGGAAGGAAGGAAGGATTTCTAATGCTTCCTACTGGCTTCTCACAAGGAAACTCAATGGGGAAGCTGGCAGGAAGTCAAAAGTTGCTCCTGCTCCCACTGCTTTTTTGCCCACCAGTGATCATTCTGTTTTATCTAAGGAAATATCTCTGAAATGATGATGCAGTGGGACATGGGCTGGCTTGCTGTGATAAATACAGGCACAAATAGATTGCCACTATCAGGGAAAGAAGAATATACTAAGTAAATGCTTCTTTTGAGGACAGGCAAACATTTGGAGACTTAAGAAAATAATAGAGAGGAAGGGTAGCTAGGTTCTAGCTAATTGTCACACCAACTATGGTTCTGCAAGGATTTAGAAGCTTGTGAAGAAAAGCTTCTTGGTGCCTTCTGGGTAACAGCTTTTTGATACCATGAAGTTTCTCCTGTTGTGAAGAAGGGAATGTAAGAAACAACTCTCCCCCCTCCCCTCTCCATGGAGAAATGGCAGAGAAAGTGATGTTAATGGTCCTATCCCAGATATAATTTTGGCCCTTTGCTGAATGCAGTTTCTTACTCTGGTTGTCTGGAATCACAGTCAAACCCTAGTGTATGTTAGGATGATGCAAAGCACACTGCCTTGCCTCCAATCACTGGGTGTCATTATAACACTGAAAAATGGGTCAGCTGCTGGTCACCTTGATGGAAATGTTTTTGTGGTATACAAATGCACAAAAAAACATGCAAAGGCAGTGAAGTTCAGTAGAACATGGTGGTTTCTATTTCGCTTTATGGAACCACACTAAAGTGACACTTTGTGCTCTTCCATGTCCCCTTTTATGCAGGCATGCTTTTTAGCATTTAAAAGAGGGGCTTCACAAGCTAGACTAACACTAGAAAAGAAACTCCAATCCTTGAACTGTTAAAGCTGCCCTTCCTACTGGAAGATTTAATGTAGTTATTTCAGAACCTAGCATGGGTAGTCTCCATATTCATCTCTGGGTGGACATTTCAAGAGGACATAGCAGCTTCAAGGTGTCTGCTTTGCTAGTGCCAGGAGACTTTCAAACTATTATTGTCTAAAAAAAGTCTTTGTAAGATCCAGCATTAATTTATCCTTCTTGGAGAACAATAAATCTCCAGATGCATAATTCAAAAGCATCTTCTTTCTCTTATTCTGCATCCAGCTTTCACGGACAAATTTGTCATTGCCTTATTCCATAGGATTAATCTTTCTCTTTTTGTTGTGTTTTATAGCACACTGCTCTTTTTCTTTGCCTGAATTTAAGAAAACAAAACTATCTGGTATCTTCTTTTCTCTTCAGTCCATTCTTAAATTCTTTAAGCCTGCAGACTCGTATTACTTTCACTTTCTTAATGCATAATATTAAATTTTTCGCTTTTCGTTTTTATAACAAGCACCTCTACAACTTCTCTATTTTCAGCTAGGAAAGCTACATCATCTGCATACCATTTCAGATTTTGATTCCAGCGTTTGCTTCTTCCAATCTGGTTATTCTTATAGCAAGTTTGCTTTAAGTAAAGCAGCTTCAGCAATAATCTGCATCCTTATGTCTCTGCCTTTCCTACTTGAGATCACTGTGCCCTTTTGAATTCAGTTCTTACAGTAGCTGTGTTCATTTTAAACATTACTCAGAAAAAAAATAATCAAATGTTCTGACACCCTTATTAGCTTCAGTATCTTCCATGTTCTAGGAGGATCTACATAACTAAAAGCTTTGGTGTAGTCAGGGAAGCAAAGCTAAACCTCTTTCTTATATTTTCTTGTTCTTCTTATCCATCCGATATTAGTTGTTTGATCTCACAGAGAATCGTTTTTGATCGTAGTGAGATATACCTCCACATAATAACCATATCTCATGTCCTTCTGTTTTTCTTGAAACCTATGTATCCATTTGACATTCCTGTCTCCTTGTAGAGCATTATTTGATGCTTTTACCCATCCAATCCACTCAGGCAGGATGGACATGCTTTGGGCTTTGTCGGCCAAAGAATTTGGTGGGATCTAGAAAACATGCCTTTTCTGCCATGTTCAACTTGTGGATCATTCTCCCTCCAGAGATCTGGATAGCCCCACCCTGCTGGTCTTTCACAAAATTTTGTAGACCTGGTTTTGGGCCTGGGCTCGGGGCCTCAGTTGTCTGCAGCGACCCACATCCTGTTTATGCTAGTGATTTGGGTTGATGTTGCTCATCTGCTGTGTATTTTAACTTCTGTCATGTGTATGTCTATTTTATCTCTGTCTGCTACCCAGAGTCATTTATTTATAGGGGCAGCCACATGAGTTGGATTAATAAATTAAAAAAAATGTTTTTTCTTTGTAAGATAAGAAACAAAAGTTTATTTAAGTGAAGCATGATGTAACAATTCATATACCCCTTCATCTTTCTTCCCTTTTCTTCAGTACAACATATACACCAATTTTTGGGGCCATGCCATCTTCTCTGATATTTGTTAACTTATTTGTTTATTAAACTTATTAAATAAACTAATTAAAGTTTATTAAACTATGTCCATCTAACCAATAGAACTTTGGATAGTAAACAAAGGCAGGAGCTGTTACCACTTCAATTGTCTGTTCACCTATAGCTGTCATGGCGAATCTATGACACGCATGCCCAAAATGGCATGCGGATCCATGTCGCCTGGCATGCCAGCCATCACCCAGCCCAGCTCCATTGTGCATGCCTGCGCGACCCCAGGTTTTTAGCTCAAAAAAAGCCCCCAAAACAGCTGTTTTTCGGGTTTGTTGAGCTAAAACCACGGGGGGCGTGCATGCGTTTGTTGATCATATCATATTCCTTATTATTTTATTTGATAACATAATTGGTTGAGATTTCTTTCCTTGTTGTTTCTTGCTTGAAGTTGGAAATCATTTCATGTCCTTCTTGCTGTCCAAGGCTTCCATTTTCCCTTGATTATTATTATAGCTTATTCCGAAAGCCACTTTGATCTCTGCCTCTTTGAAATGTCTCTTAACTTTTCTTGTAATTCCTCAGGTTTACTTCCCATTGCTTCTAAAGACCTTTTCTGCATATATTTCTGAATTTATTCCCTATTTTGATTTTCTATTCTGACTGTATGTCTACCAGATCAAACCTTGCTGACACATCTCTTCTCTTTAATTTTCTATGTTTAACCTGTATATTGAGCAGCTATAATTATTGGCCTGCTGCACAATCTGCTCCTGAAAGTTTTCTTGTGCACATCTTAATTTTTTGCTTCTTTTTTTGTAACCAAAAGGATTCTGATGCTGTGATTTGTAGATTTGGGTGGGGATTTTTTTGTTAATTAAGAGAGAAGGTGGTAACAAATTAAGAAAAACCAGAAAGTCCAGTTGCCTCTTGAAAAAGAACCTTTGGGATAACAAATTAAGAATTCTCTCATTCACTTATTTCCTGGATTATTGTTTTTTATATCATAAAATCGATCTGTGTACTGTGTTCTTCCGTTATGCCCAAACTCAAGCTTGGGATGAATTTGACCATTTTCTTTCTTCACCATTCATACAATGCCTAGTGATCCAGAACTGTGACTTTGGATGCCATCCAATGCCTTGGAATGACATTATCAATCACATAGAAAAACTGTGTGAAAGCTCGTTCATAGTTCTATTATGCAAATTAAGGGCCCATCTTCATTTCTCCTTTGGAGTTATTCTGAGATCTTTAAAGGTTCACTCAGCATTTTGAATTTCTACAAGGAAAAAAAAAAGGAAGTCCAGTTGCCATGACTTAACTTCCAGACAACTCTACCCGGATGACTGAGAATCTTCATAGAGATGAACCTCCAAAAATACCACTCACTACCTTGGGATCCTCTCATTAGCAGGTTGGGGTCATGTAATGCTCCCATCCCAGTGCAACCCTTACCAAATCTAAGCAAGGATTTCATGAGCATAACTTTACTAGATTGGCTTCTTAAGGGTCCCCTGAATTTATTTGTCCTGTTTCTCACTGTCATACCCTGTGCTGTCCCTTCTTATTCAACAGGACTCAATCTAATACCAGTACCCAATCAGGTCCTTCCTTAGCCACCATTAATCCCTCCTTAGCAAACAAGGCTCCCAAGAAGCAAGAATCCCTCTGGCCTCCTGCTCTACTATGGCAAAATAAGATCCTGGTGAGCAAATGGCACGGTGCTGACTTTGCCATCAAGCCCAGTGCTACATTGTTGGCAACCACGGAGTAGGGAAAGCCTCAGCTGTGCACACTTGGTGGGGAGAGGATTTAAACCGGGCAGAGACTGCCTTTTATTGCTGGAAGCAACCCCGACATCTAGCTTTGTACTTCCTGAATTCCTGCTCTTGATTCCTGTTTCATTTTGACCTCCACATACTCCTGATCAAATCTCTGGTTCATCCCTTGTTACTTTTCAGGCTATAATTGTGTGGTATTTGATTAGACACAATCTGACCAGGATTACACCTTCTCCTTAGCCTCTAGTAAGTAGGCATATGCATATATTCTTTTTCCTGCTTCTCCAACCCATCCTCTGTTGCCTCCTTCTGCCTGTCTGATGCCATCTCTCCAGACAAGCCTTCCTGATCATCCCAAAGGTGCTTTTTTAGGAGGCAACTGGACTTTCTTTCTTTTTTTCTTTTGAAGATGTTCCACTTCACATCCAAGAAGCTTCTTCGGCTCTGACAGGATAGTGGGGAATGGAAGGATTTATATTCCTTGCAGACAGCTGTGCCTCAAGGTCACAGATAAACCTCCAAGTGCTTCAATGACCCTCTAAAAGGATGCAAATGACCAGCTCTCTGCATGGAATATAAATCCTTCCATTCCCCATGATCCTGTCAGAGCTGAAGAAGCTTCTTGGATGAGAAGCGAAATGTGTTCAAAAGGAAAAACAAAGTCCAGTTGCCTCTTGAAAAAGAACCTTTGGGACCCCCATGACCTGGATGACTGAGAATCTCTACAGACTTTAAGCTTTCGTGATATTTTTACAAGCCTTGCGGCACATATATTGCTCCTAAACACTCTACTCCTTCTGCAATGTTTGTGTTGTTTCCATCCAGCATCTCTGCAAGCCTCTCTCCCAAGCACCTGCATCACACTGGCACTTTGCCTGCCAATGGACATTTCCTCCCTTAACTGAAGCTAGGACATGAGATCCTTCTTGCAGGTGTGTTCTCCTCCCTCATTCCTGCAGAGTTTCAGTTGTCCTCCATCCCACTGTGTGTGATGGTTGGTTGCACCACTCTCCTTTCAATCTTTTCGGAAAGGGTGAACCCAGCAGGAATTTAAGGCACCTGCTAAGTCCAGACATCATGACATAGTAGCATTTTAGTGAAAATTGGGGGGAAAGGGTTTATCAGTACTATCCATTTTCAATCTTAAAATTTTGCAACCCATTTATTTTTTTAAGTCAATTAATAACTGACCAAGTTATCAACAACAGTTACATTCTATTGTTAGGCTAGAACATTGACTACTGTCCTGTTCGGATTTCAAACAAATAAGGCACCAGCAGTTGCGAAGTAGAACTGCAAGACAGGGAGCGTTGTGTTCAGAGGTGGTATTCAGCCAGTTCCGACAGGTTCTGGAGAACCGGTAGCGATAATTCGGAGAACTGGCAAATACTACCACTGATTGGCTGACCGCAGCAAATACCACCTCTGATTGGCCGACTGCATAGCCATACCTGCCAAGCCACGCCCACAGAACCGGTAGTAAAAAAATTTGAATCCCACCACTGGTTGTGGTGTTGGCTTGGATTGCTACAGAATATCCTTTTAAACATTTTCAGGGAATGGCACTTTTTGTCCATCATCTGAAACATTATTTGATGACATAAAGCATTGAGGGACAGTGTATTCAAACAATCCCCAGAAACAGATCAATGGGGTAATTTGATAGGAATTGTAAGATAGGGTTTGTTTGTTGTATTTTCATAGCTTTTATAAATGGATTTTTGTGTGTTACCCATGATTCACGATAAACAATTTGTCTATTATGGGAACAGACAGAATCATTTTCTCTTCATTTGTAATTCTTCTCACATGAAATGACCAGAGGAGACGATCTTAGCTTTTGTTTTTTGTTTTTTAAAATATGCATAATGACTAATAATAATAATATTAGGCGGCATTTGTTAGGATGGCCATATATGACATAGTTGCTCTAGTAATTTCAAAAGGATTGGAACTGATACCTACCTAAGCCATAATAATACGAAAAAAATCCAGCAGAAGGAACTTTTTCATGAAAGGAAATAAGAAACAAAATAGGTGTGATTAATGCTTAACCCAGTTATTTTTACATCCTTCCGCCTCCTTCCAAAATGCAAAGAAATTGTGGAGGGAAGCTGAAAATATGGCCCTCTATGGAGACATAAGTCATTTGAGGAATGGTGATGGTGGCAAGGCTTATCCGGAGATTTCAGATGGTAAGAGCTCCGGAGACAGAATACTTGAAAGACTTATATATTGTCAATTGCACTGGGAGATTTTTTTTTTCATTACATAACCTTTTTAATAAAAACATTCTCAGGGCAGTCAGATTTGTTTTATTTGAATTATTTATTTCCTGACTAAAAATATGCCTGTGTCCCTAAATGGTGCAAAATTTTGTCTCACAGTTTACAAATTCAGCAAAGGCTAATAAGCTAATATAAGACAAGACATATATCTTGTTGTCCTATTGTCTATCTTTGAAAAACATTAAAATAAGAAATAATTTTATGAATTTGTTTTACTTTCAGTGACCAAATGTCTGTATATATGTCTGTCTCTCTACCATACTAGTCCTATAGGATTTTTCCATCTTTTTCCCCAGGTTTCAGCCCAAAAATAAATTCAAGGTCCTGGCCTTCTCCAATATAGTCTTAAATAAGGGATCGCTGAGCTCTTATCCACTCAAAGAGCAGATGCCAAAAATTAAAAAACCAGCACATCAGAAAGTTGGCCTTTTTTCCTATGAATCCTCTTCTTTCTGGGAATTATATTTCCATATGTACATATAGCAGAGAGCCCCGAAGATCCTGATTTATGGCATGTACACAAAGCATAAACACCAGTATATTGCTGGAAACCTGGCAAAGACATAACCATATATATTCCATTTTGGGTAAGCAAGTAAATATTACATGACTATGAGCAAACAAGACAAGACTTAAGCAAGCAGATGCTTAAATGAATAATTAAATATTTGAATTTCTTTTAAAGCAGTTTGGTAAATTGTGGTCTTTGCTGTTGCTATATTCCACACCTATTACCTTCACCCAAGCCTTTGGGATAGATGACTGATGTTCTTTTGTCTTTACTGGGTTTATTTTCTTTGACATTGTTGTTCTTTTGTCTTTGTGCTGTATTCTTTTTCCTGGCATTCTTTGTTTTTCAATGTATTAACAATTATAATTCCTCCCCCAATCTTGCTGGGAGTTGGATGGCCTATACATTTAATATAGTAAAATTTAATAAATTTTTAAGACTGGAACTTTAATTTACAAAGGATCTTTTAGTCTTCTAAATGATTTGAAAATAGTGCTCCTTCTTTTCAAAACATAATTTTTAATCTGTGTATGTACTCTCAGGAGGATATTATTAGTGACAAAACATAAGCACATACAGTATATTGCCTATTCTTCATGATTTTGAAGTAGTGAGCTTAAAAGAATCAACAGTATTCTGATCCATTTTATTGACCTTGGGCTACATGGTATAATAACCTATTCTTTTACCAATCATGCCAATAAAAGCCAACATATTTTACATTCAGGTATTGTTCAATAAGCAGTTCTCCATTGTGCTGTTATTTGATTCCAATTGTCATTCTTAAGTTTCAGTCAGATCCATTATGCATTAAGTTGAAAAGAAAAATGTGTCACCATCCATTTATCTACATCAAACATTCCAAATGTTTTTTTTAGGACAGGATATTTCTATATCAAGAAGTAAGTTTCAATCCAGAAATAAATTCAAGGTTCTGGCCATCACTAATATAGCCTTAAATAAGGGACTGCCGAGTCCTTGCCCACTCAAAGGGCAGATGTCAGGAAACTTCCAAACCAAATTCTATGTTCTGTTATTTCTCTGTATAATCAAAACTAGGATGGAGTGAGGCTTCGAAAGAATGCTTCACTTTCACAAACCTTCACTTGGTTTCACAAAGCTGCATCATTCCTCTCCCTTTTAAATGCCAAGCAAGGTCCATATAGCTTTGCTCACATTGTACGATACCTAAGGGAAGCTTCTAAAACAGCGTAACACAAGACAATCCAGTTATTTTGGTTCACTGTTACAAGTGAGAAAGCTGAATGCCTCCAAGCTGGGTGCCTTCACTGAACATTGCACAATTGCCCGTGGTGTGAGGGGAAGTTGGCCAACTGCTAGGTAACTGCTAGGTTGTTAAGACCACACTTGGAATATTGCATCCAGTTTTGTTCTCTGCGATATAAAAAAAGACGTTGAGACTCTAGAAATAATGCAAAGAAGAGCAACAAAGATGATTAGGAGGCTGGAGGCTAAAACATATAAAGAACGGTTGCAGGAATTGGGTATGTCTAGTTTAATGAAAAGGATTAGGGGTGACATGATAGCAGTCTTCCAATATCTAAGGAGCTGCCACAAACAAGAGGGGATCAACCTACCGTATTTTTCAGAGTATAAGACGCTCCAAAGTATAAGGCACACCCAGCTTTTGGGGTGAGAAAAAAGGGGGGCAATTTGTCTCATTGCCCCCAGCAATTTGTCTCATTGAATCAGGCTGAAACTGAAACAGGATTCAGAACAGGAGACAAAGGAAAAAAAAATCTGGGAGGCACAGGCAGATTTCTCCGCCCCCTTGTTTTCCTCCCCAAAGCTCACAACAGCTGACTGGGGCTGCTCTGAATCAGTCTGTGTACTGAAACTGAAACTGGCTTCAGAGCAGAGAGAAAGGGAAAAAAAAATTGCCTCGGATTATTTTTTGTGCTGAAGCAGTTTCAGTTTCAGCAGCTGATTGTCAATACTCCCAATCAGCTGTTGTGCGGAGGCAGGGATCCTGCAGCTTTGCTGAAAACCCGAGGAACAGGCAGAGGCGGCAATGTGATCTGCAGCCTGGAACAGGTGGGTAAAAATGGCGGGTGGGCAGGGCTACATTCGAAGTATAAGACGTACCCTAATTTTCAGCCTCTTTTAGGGGGGGGGGGAGTGCGTCTTATACTCCCAAAAATATGATATCTACAGACTTTTATCCAGGAGAGATCCAATCTATAACTAAGGAGAAATTTCTTGACGGTGAGAACAATTAACCAGTGGAATGGCTTTCCTTCAGAAGTTGTGGGTATCTATCCCCGGAGGCTTTAAGAAGAGATTGGACAGCTATTTGTCTGGCATGGTCTCTGCTTGAGCAGGGGGTTGGACTAGATCTTCAAGGTCCCTTCCATCTCTGTTCTCTGATATCATCCAATGGCTGCCAAGTGCCCCCAAAGATCTGATTCCAAATGAGACTATTGATTAAAAAAGTTTTTTTTTAACTCCAGGATTTACTATTGTAGTTGACATCTCCCTAGATGGGTGTGCACCTTTTTGATGACTTCATTACAATATGGACTAACTTCTCTGAAGCCTGCATCTACAGTACATTAGATTCTTCAGATGAAAGAATGCCCTTCAGCCTAGCTCTCTCCAAGATGGAAAAGACACTTCTGGTGTTTCTAACCACCAACCTAGCTGTTTATTGTCTGGACAGCCTACTTAAATTCAATTAGCCCATTTTCTTTTGCACGAGGAAAAGCAAAAGAAAAAAAAAGAAAAAAACGATGAGCTTTAGGTACAAAAGATTTCTAAGACTGTTTCTCTTTAGACACATAAGGAAAGCTGATGTTTCTTCTTGCAGAAAGGCTTATAAAGGCTGATAAAAATGGGGATTAGGAAAATATTAGGGACTCGGCTGGAGTAGAATTGGAGAGTTTTTTTTAAATTAAAAAGGGAAAAAATCTATTTTAAATTAGTATCCCAACTGCCTCTGTTGGAGTATTGCAACATCCTAAATAGAAATTTTCCAGTGTCACTGAGGTAAAACTTATTTTTCTCCCTCTTTCACCAGCTAGGTATTAGACTGGCAAGGTACTTCTGGCTTACTTGTAATAACTTGCATATTATTAAAAACATGCTTCAACAGAATCCATATTGGTGGATCATGTCCTTTTGCTTTGAGTACCAAGCAATAAGTATAATATTATTTATATTTCTGCTTGATACAACATGATCACTCAGCTTAGGGCTATCTTCCCTTCTTTCTAGATAGCATCATCCTGTCTCTCCCTTATTTTAGAATATTACAGTGTTTTGGTTGTGGCTTTTGAAATTCAGGAATCTCAGCAGCTTCTCTATTCCAAAAAGTAATCTCCTTGCTATAAAAATCTTAGTGTCTTCTTTCCCATTTTCTAAATTTTTTAGATCACTTTCGAAGAATGATTAAGATGTCTGCTAAAAATGTTCAAAGCTCTGGCTAATTATGATGTACCAATTAATTTTGCTAGACAGCTATGGCAGCTCTAATGAATATTAATTTTTTTTCCTAGGACAGAAGCTGTTGGCAAGACAGAAGCTTTTCCTGCATGGGTAACAAGTGTGGCAGAACAATACAAGGTTGATCATCGTATCCTTAATTCCTCCTGCTGGTGCTTTCAATTCATTTTTATAGCAAGGACCTATACATTGGGAAATATATACCCTAAATTGCTAGAAATTATGTGTCTGTCCTTACTTGTTAATAAAAATTACCTTTCCAATTTTTTTTCATATTGACTATGGATAACAACAACAATGAAAACAACAAATGATTGTTAGCATTCTGTGTTCTATGTAAGGAATGTTAGGAATAGCATTTCACTTGTTAGAAGCTGATTAATGATGGCATTGGAAGCATAATGAATTTCTGAAAATAGCACATTTATACAGTAATATATAACTTATTTGTCTTCACAAAATGCATGCATATGGGTTTTTCTGTAGTTTGATAATTTTCAGCTGGTACATGAGAGAAGAAAATGAAAAAAGCAACATTCCACCATCCAAATATTTATTCATGTCTTTGAATGATACATTAAGTAGCTGAGATAAGATTAGTAGAAGTTGGACACATTTATTGTGCCTTGAAGCTTCCACAAAGAAAACCAAAAATTTAACTATGACTCCTCTGTGATGTTACTGTTTTGTGCCATGTTCCCTGAAGGTATCAGAGATGATTGTCTGTCCGTTTGTCTCTCTTAATGAACTGGTTGCCAAAAGGTTCTTCTCATCTGATCTAGAATCATCTCCCATGGAATAGAATAGAAACAGATGCACTAGGATTAGTTTGTGTAATTCATTGCTACACATTTATTAGACTTCATATATGAAGTCTCCACGTTACTTAAATTGCTGTTATGGCCAACCTCTCTTTGTTAGATAAATGGATTCTGATTCTAATTCTTTATATTTTATACTTTATATCCATGCACAATACAGACTTTTATCCATAAATCATGGAGGTGTCTGAAACTGCATCACGTAGCTCATTAAGATTGGATAATGGGAGCTTCAAGTCCAAGGAGAAGCTCGGATGAGAATTTCAGAAGTATCCTAGCAATTACAACATGTGATTCCATCTAAAGTTTGTGAGACATTAATGTTACAAAGTTTGTTGGATGCAATCTAGTTGGAGAACTAATTTGATCTATCAGTCTACTTTTTACTTCCAGACAGATGAAAACAGCTGTCCTTTAGAATACATATTTTTCTATGTTTTGTAAATTCAGTTCTTGATTTCAGTCATATAAAATGTTATTTAATCATAAAGTTAAGCACTTCAGAGAGAAAATTTCATGTAGTTTAAATCAACCTTTTTTAAAATGACAGAAAATGAGATTGAATAAACTTTTGATTGAAGTGACATAAAAGTACCATGGTGTAAGAAAAGGCTTGAGCAATCCAGTACTTTGATATGGCCTCAATATGACCAATATTTTGTTTAATTGGGTACTATACATTACAGTGCACAAATATTTATTCATTTATTTAATTAATCTGTTGGCCCTCAACTGCCATAAGACTTGGCTTACAACTAGGAACCAAGATACTGTATGTAAACAACTTTGATATTACATCATCTGTGCTAGAAGAGAGTGGGGTTTAGTTCTGTTTTATATACAAGTGGTTTGCCCTGTCACTCTCTTACAGTGCCAGTCAGGATAAGGGTCCATTGAATCCAACTATCCTAGGATTGGAAGAAAACTATGAATTGGCTGTCTCTGTTGCTCATCCCTATCCTGTCTTTATCATCTCAGCTCTCCTAAGGGTCACAGAGTCTACCTCATTATTGGAATAAGAGAGAATATACTACTTTAACTCTGGTATAATTAAGGATAACTTAAAATGTCTTATGGGCTGGGAATGAGATGATAAAAAATGGGGACAAGGCTATAAAAAAGAGAAGTTGCCTGGGGCATAATTACTTTGAGGTTAGGTGTCATTGAAGACAAGGTTTACGACTGGGCTATCTCCTCCGATATATAAAACACTAACTGATAACCCAGCTTTGCCCGGGTATTTATGCCTTGAGCAGGGAATGCTGCAGTCTACAATTCCCAGCATTCTTTGCCCAATTTACATCCTTGCCTCTATTGGCTGGAGAGTGTCCAATTTGCATGCCTTGCCTCTATTGGCTGGATTGGCCGTTACTGCCTCGGTGGCTGCAGAGGCCTGTGCACATGTGCAGTACAGTGTTGGTGGGGAGTGTGGAGTTCAGCAGTCTTTTTGGGGGGCAAAGAAGGCCCGATGCTGTTCGTGACCCCCAAAATGTTTGTCTCGGGAGTGCAAAGTATGTGTCTGGCAAGTTTGGGCTAGAGTGGTGCTGGCATGGAAGAGCCTACTCAGCACATACCCACAAACCCACACAACCAAACTTCTGTTTTATATATATAGATTTAAATAAATTGGCTTCAGGGTACTTTCTGCTTTCAGAATATTTGCAGCCAGTACAGCTTTGTTGTCATATAACTCTGACAGGTTGCTGAATTGTTTCATATCTCTATTTCAAGTATTATTTATTTCTGATACTGTCATGGTTGTTAGGGAAACAATGGAATCTCCTATAATCTCTTAGAAGGCAAATGAAAAGAGGAAGAAAGTGAACTATATTATCATTTTCACCGGTGAAATTCAGGCAATTAATGTGTTGATTTCATTAACTGTTTTCACTTTCCACAACTGACTCTGAATACTAGAAAGATAAATGATCAAAGTTTTGGAAAGGCAATAATCTGATTTCCAATTTAAATAACACAGTGATCCACATATTACATTACATTTTACAACTGGGAATAGGAGAACACTTTTAATGATGTAGTAGGTAGCTGGAGGGATAAATTAGTCTGTCCAGAACATATCATTTCTCAAGTATAATCAATTAGTTTCCTAGCAATTAGAGCAGTCCAAGTTTGGTTTGTCCTGTTCTTTTTAGTATTAATTGAACAATAGCCTCAAAATAAATAGCATAACTGCTTGCTGTTGGAATTGCCTTATCTCTAGCATGAAAAGGTAGATAGATTTCTTTCTCTTACTTTCTCCGCATATTTAAACATCACTGGCCCTAAAATGAAACCTTCCCAGATTAAGCTGGACAATTCCAAACTACTATCGTGATATAAACATGAAGCCTCCATATTGCTGAGAACCTGTTCCTAGCCTAGATGTCTGTTGGACGTTTTATAATCTATCTCAGTAGATACAAAATTGAACACAAGAAACAAAAGCCAGAGAAGTGGTACAATTGAAAAGAATGCAGGTTTTGCTGATGTATTTATTTGCTGATTTGGGTGAACCAAGTTTTGTACTGGCAGAAACTCTTGAAGGAGGGTGTTCCATAATGGGAATGATTACAGATTAACAGAGTTGAAGGGACCTTGTCGGTCATCTAGTCCAACCCCCCGCCCAAGCAGAAGACCCTACACCATTTCCAACAAATGGCAGTCCAGTCTCTTCTTGAAAGCTTCCAGTGATGAAGGTCCCACAACTTCTGAAGGCAACTTTTGTTCCATTGGTTGATTGCTCTCACTGTCAGAAAATTTCTCCTTCTTTCCAGGTTGAATCTCTCCTTGTTCAGTTTCCATCCATTATTCTTTGCCTGGCCTTCAGGTGCTTTGGAAAATAGCATGACCCCCTCTTCTTTGTGGCAGTCCCTCAAATTCACCTTCTTCTTTTGTCATATTTGTATCCAAATTACAGTATATATCAGGCATGGAACAACTGAACATTTT
The DNA here is from genome assembly GCA_032468235.1 of Pseudoxyrhopus heterurus. Taxonomy (NCBI): domain Eukaryota; kingdom Metazoa; phylum Chordata; class Lepidosauria; order Squamata; genus Pseudoxyrhopus; species Pseudoxyrhopus heterurus. The sequence continues at coordinate 354,727 of JANHJO010002333.1, read as the reverse complement.
AATTAGAGACAGCGTGAATTAGAGATGACTGTCCCATTATGAGTTTAAAACATTACATTGCTCTGATCCGTGACAGAGTCAAGCTACACCCAAGTTGGCAAAAAGCATTAATGATGTATTTTTTAAAGAGAATTTCATGAGAAGCTATTATGTTGCAAGGCCAACTGTACATCTCTGGGCTCCAACAGTATTCTTAGGAAATAGAAAAAAAGTTTGAAACTTGGAAGTGGCCCACCTAATCAGAAAAAGGTAGAAAATATAAATTAAGCTGGGGTGGAGGAGATACACTGGAATAGTCTAATTTAGGATTTATAAGGAGCCATCTAATGCATTTGCTCTCAAATAGATAAATGGATGTTTTCCAATTGCCCATTGCAGCAATCATTTTGTGAGATCACACTCATCATTTCTGATGTCCTTACTATTCCCTCCCAAAATTGCACAACAGGATACATCCCTTGCCCTGATCTCCTATAACTGTCAGTATCTGAAGTTCTCCTACATAATGGCTTACTGTTCATACACATCTTTGAATGGGTCAGGGAGGAATAAAGAGCTTGTGACACTTCTTGGTCCATTGCCACTTTAACCATATTTGAGCTCAGCAAAACCCACTGGGATTCCTCTTTTTCTTGCTTAAAAGCAGGAACAGAAAATCTTTTTCATTGTTCAGGAACCAATCGTCCAACTTCATATCTAAGTAGAATCTGGTGATGGATACATACTGTTCCCAAAATATTGTTTTCAGTCCAAGTTATATAAACGATCAGTAGCATTATATTCATTGTACAGACCTACAATGTTCTATTGTTGCTGCTGCTATTGTCATTTTGGCAAAATAACAATTTATCCTTCCTCTTCATCATGCCTTCGCCACTTCACCAGCTTTTAAAAGTAAAAAGCTACAAAGCACAACCAGAACATCTCCTGGCCTTTGCTGCAGAACCTTATTTCCAGCCATATTGCTTAAATTCTATTAGCTCAACATATCTGGAGGCCACCAAAATGGGAAAGGCTAGCAAAATATTTCAGATTTTGTCTGTGCAGTGTTATGCAATGCAAGGATACTGTACTGTGGTGACCTTGATTTCCTTCTCTAAGTACCTGCCTTGAAGGTACCAGGTGGCACATGAGCAGCCTACAGGCCATCTCAAGCAAGCCGTCACTTTCTTGCTGCTTTCTATATCTTTTCTTATTAAAAAAAAATGTTATCATTAAATGATGACCACCTGGGTATTTGATTGTAGAAGTTTTATTTATTTATTTATTCATTCACTCATTTATTCATCCATCCATTTATTTATAAAACACTTTTCTTCAACAAAAGGATACTTCTTTCTTGCCCAGATCTGCTTAGGATCAGGGTAAGGCAAAACAATCTTCTTTTATTACTGTATTTACATTGTGATTTAATTGACTTGAAAAAGTGAAATTGTGCCTTTCCTGGAGGAAAGGAAGTAGCAGCTGGAGGAAGGCACGGATGATTAACTTCACCGAAAGCATATTTTAGCCACACCTGAAATGTAGGAAAACAAAAACTTGGTTGGGAGGGAGGTAGTGAATGTCACTCTGCTGGCTGTAGAATTCAAGCACGGGGGCATCTTAGTTTAGTTCAGTTTAGTTTATTGGATTTATATGCCGCCCATCTCTTGAAGGACTCGGGGCAACTCACAACATTAAAATACATTACAAAAGTCATAAAACTCCTAAAAATACATATAATACACACAGTTAAAAATAACAATTATTCTAATACATACAAAACCAATCATCAACTCCAAGCCTGCTGATACAGCCAGTTCTTCAAGGCCATGCGGAAGGTTATCAGACTGGGTGTAGTCCTGATCTCTGGGGGAAGTTGGTTCCAGAGAGTTGGAGCCATCACAGAGAAGGCCCTCCCTCACGGGCCCGCCAGCCGACACTGTTTAGCTGACGAGACTCGCAGGAGATCAACTCTGTGGGATCTAACCGGGCGCTGGGAGGCATATGGTGGTAGAAGGCGGTCTCTGAGATAACCTGGCCCTGAGCCATGTAGGGCTTTAAAGGTAATGACCAACACCTTGAATTGGGCTCAGAGGCCAATAGGAAGCCAGTGCAGCTCGTGCATGAGCAGTGTTATGTGGGTGTACCGAGGTGCACCCACTATTGCTCACACGGCTGCATTCTGCTATCTTCAGAAGCATATCTAGGACTTGATGTGACATAATATAATAATTAGAGAGTGAAAAAAAAGCTCAAATATTTACTTAGCTTTGAAGCTCCCTGGGTCATCCTGAGCCTGTCTAAATTATCTATCTAATAGTAGGAACTATGGCAGTACAATTTTGTTAGTCTGAGCAGTTTGGGATTAAATGTAGTAAAAGGACAACTTTTAATAAGGGATGTTGATAACCAGAAGATCAGGTGAAAATGCAAAAAATCTGCCACAACCTAGAGTCCATCCTCATCTGCTTTTCTGCCTTGCTAAATTTATGGGTGCCCGGAATGTAATTGGGGCTACTCCAGTTGGTTTTTTTTAAAACCTTGGCTGGCATTTTGGGGGCACCGGGTTTAGGCCTATTGTAAGTTAGAAGCTTATTTCAGGAACTGCTAGTGTGTCACTATCTCAGCTGTAGCTGAAAAATTAGAGTAAACCCTTCTCTTTCATTTCCTTGCATAAGACGTTCTGTGGCTACTGTTCTGATCCCATACAAACTCTGGAATAAAGTAGATAATTGTAATCAGAAAAATAGCCTTCCACATCCTATTCACCTGTTCTTCCTGCTTCAGGAAGGATATGGGGGGATAATGAGAGGAAGACTATTAAATCAGGTTCTTCCTTATCCCAAAGGAGGAAAATCAGCTGCGTAGGAATGTGCAGGAATATTAAGTGAACCCTGTTTTCCTTTCCTCATTAAAAAGTCAACAGTTGCTTCATGTTCTAGCAAGGTGACATGTGTGACCATCTTTCCATTGCACGGATTTGTTTTCATTTATTGTGTTCTCTGCAGAATTTCTTCATGCTTGGAGATTGGGAAACAGGCTAAGGAATATTAGTGTGATGAAACCAGTAGAAAGAAATGGGAGAGGGAGAGGGGGTGAGAGCTGGACAGTAAGTAAACAAATCAAGGCCTAATTGTTCTCCTCTAAAATGGCTTTTGCTGACAAGAGAATTAAAGAAAAACAATTTTGGCTGGAGATATGTTGTGTTAGCTGCACAAACTTTTCCTTTCCTGTGATACAACCTTTTAATAGTTGGGTGGGATTGTCTTTCTACAGTTTGTGGATAGACTGATTCATATCAATGGCTAACTGTGAACTAATAGGGTTTTTCCCCCCTTATGGACTAGTACACCCTTTTTAAAAATAATAATAACATACACATTATTTATATTCTGGCTTTGTCAGGTGCTTAAGATTGCATGAATTCTTATCAGTTCGCATGTTTTAGCTTTTTTCATCTCTTTGGGTTACTGATTTCAAATAGAATCTTTTCTTTTATATTTGCTCCATGTTGCATAATGCAAGGTATGATATTTCCATGACTTAATTCCAGATAGGGTGCTCAACTTCTTTTATAAACCACTCAGAATGTGTTCTTGTTAGCAATCTAGGAAACTGAAAGCCCTCACACTTCCAAACCTGTTGGGTATTTAATAGGCAACTATTTTGTGAGATAATCAGCTGCAAGATGGAGGGACTGAATTACAACGGCAAGTATGTACACAAATGGTTTAGTGAGATAAGGCATTGGAAAAGCTAAATGTCTAGATTGGGGACACATTGTCATGGGAAAAATCTATGTGGATTTTAAGAGTCAGCGATGTCTTGATGACATACAATCAATTTTGTGACAAGAGTGAAAAGGCCCCACCAATGCAGAAAGAGAGATGCCAATATTCCTACGAAGTTATTGACACAAGCAGAGGAAGAATTCTCTCTTGATGCAGTGGAGGACAAAGAATTGAAACCCTAAAATTAGCAAAAACGAGTAGTTAGAAAACTATGAGCACGTGGTGAAGTGAACGGATGACAAATATTAAAAGCAATTTCCCATAATGCCTCTTAAATTTAAGAGGCTTTTCTCTTGGACTTTTCCCCAAGCAAGTATATATGAAATTGTGAGCAAAAAATCACAATCCTGTATAAATCTACACAAAGATCAGCCCCATTTAGCTCAGAGTGGAATTTATTTTCCTACAAATGGGCCTAGGTTTGCATCCTAATCACAAACTGTACCTTCAGTGGAATTTTGGCAGATGTGATTTCCTGGTTTGACTTCTTATGTCCTCTTTTTTGTAGCATATTGTACCTCTGGAGAGAAAGCCATTCATCTTTCAATCAGCCAATTTTTGTTTAGGCAGCTGATAAGACTAAGCAATAAACAGAAGTTTGCTTGGTACAAGGTTAATCAGAATGAACTGGATTTATTCCTCTGCACTATCAGGGCCACAAGGTGGAACTGGATGGGGGGGAAAGTCACTTGACTTGATGGATGGCTATATTACATAAATAAATATCCTTTACTGGTGAAACTATTACTAAGACTGCTGTTGGACAAAGATCATAAATTGAGAGGATACATTATCAATTATGATATTAGTGGGGAGCTTAAGGGAGGGAAATCTCTCCCGCCCCAAATCTCCTGTCTTCTCATCTTATTAAGTTCTCCATGCAATAAAGCTGGCAATTAGCCTCCAAGCAAAGGGATGTGGTCTCAAAATGAAACAAGATCCTACAGTGTGGCTGTCCCAGCTGGCATACCAAATAAAACCCATGAACTGGAGTTTCTTTACCCCTGTTGTAAAAAGGCATAAATATATTGAACAAAGAATAATATGAGGAAATGATGTTCATGTCTTCTGTCCTACAGAGGCTAAGACCTGGCTGTCACAGCAAGGTCCTTGGTGCTTTCTGAGCTTGGTAGTTTTCTTATAGACATTTCATTACCCAACTAGGTAACATCATCAGTGCTAGTAAAAGCTGTGCAATCTAGAAAATAAACATTCATATTATCGTCCACAAAGGACAATACATATACATTTCCTAATTGGAAATTACCTCCAGAGAGGGAAAATTCCATTCAGATGTTTAGATTGGGTGTTTTTTCTAGGCCAGTAAGATAAATCAGGATATATAGTTTTCAGTGACTCTGGACTAACTGAAAAGGTGTCTATGATTCTCTATATGAGGATTTCTTTGTAAATTAACATTAACATCACAGTTTTCTTCCAGGATTTTGGTCAATGAACTGTAGAAGATATGTGTTGCACTCAAGTGGACACCACAATTCAGCTTGAAAAAAATCATGCTTTGAAATACCTCAGGAGACTTTCAAGTCCAGAAGAGCAATATCAACAAATGGATGGGCTGTTATGTATTATTATACCAACAATGACACTGGTGAATTGTGGAGTTTTTGATGCTTTCCAAACCTGGTTCTTTGCTTGCGGACATTTCATTAACTGGTATGAGGATGATGCTACCTACTCAGGTAATGAAACATCTGCAAGCAAACAACCAAGCTCAGAGAGCACCAAGAACTCCACAGGTCAGCCGTGAATTACAGAGATTATCTTCTATTGGAATTTGTACAATTGTATAGGTGAAAATGTAGGGTATATGCATAGTTAGAACTTTCAAGAGGCATCATTCTCATTAAAACTAATTTGCATCTTCAACATTCATACTTCTAAGGTAGAAATATTTTTTTCAATTAAAGACAAGCTGATATAAGAACATTTAATACCAGTTTTTCTTGCCACAAGCTTACATGATTCAAGAACTTCTCTTTGCCCTGGCATAGAAAGGGATCAAAATGTGTCACTTCTTTCTCTTTTATCTTTATAAGACAACCTACAGAGATGAAAACTTGAGGGGTGGGGAGGAGAAGAATTTACTGGAATTGCACCGTAAGAGAAGAGTCATGTTAACCCATACTAGCAAAAAAAAAAAAAACCAAAATGGAAAAAAAACTGGTTCATGAACGCTTATAAAAATTTATCCACTAATAAAATCTATTGCAGAAGTTGGAAAAAGTACTGCTTTTTAAAATTGGTGATTTCTTAAAAAATGGGAAAAAATGATAATGAAATTTTAATAATGCAAATTCGACTGAAAGCAAGCTAAGAATGTGGTTAGGGTGCTTTTAAGTCTGGCTTTGCATCCTTGAGCCAGATCGAGTTAAATACTCTCTGCTGATTTCTTGAAATAGAAGAAATCAATTCAAGCCTGACATTTGTTAACTCCATTCCTGATCTCTACACTGCATTTATACTGCTCTTACTTTGCTCTAAGACCGTAAACATGAGTGTATGGTCCTATTTTGCAGTGCTGTGACTGATGGAGTAAAAATACAAGTAGTCTTCAACTTATGACCACAATTTCCAGTTGCTAAGCGAGTTGTGTCTCATGTTATGACCTTTTTTGCCATAGTTCTTAAGGGTATAATTGATTGTGCTTGTTGGAAACCAGCTCGGAAGATGACAAATGGTGGTTATATGGGACAATGCAATGCAATGCAATGCATAAATACACGCCATTTGGCAAATGCCTAATTTTGATCACCTGACCATTGGGATGCTGTAACAATGTGTTTAAACTGGCCATGGGTCAGTTTTTTCAGTGCTCTTGTAACTTTGAATGGTCACTAAATGAATAGTTACAAATCGAGGACTAACTCTATGTACAAAAAGCAAAGACATTGAAGTTGCCTCTCTACTGGTAATATGTATGTATGTATATGTTTGTTTGTTTATATATTTATGTATGTATGTATGTATTTGTTTGTTTATTGGTTGGTTGGTTGTATATGGCCATCCATTTTAAATACGTAACCATGGGTGGCTAACAATAACCCTCTATCTCTAGCTCTCTATAGGCATACATACTTTGAAATGTAAATGCAAATATAGAGTTAAAAATAATCACATGCAATAGCTGGGGCAGTCTAAGAGACTCATAACACAATTACACTTATATTGTGTTCAGCTAACAACCTGGCCCGGTGCCTAGGGGAAGAAGCAGGTTTTCAAAACGGAAAGCCAGGAAGTTGGCAGGGGAGGCAGGTGCTTCAACAGAGAAGGCCTGACCCCTAGGTCCCATCTAGGCAAGAATCTTTGTAGTTCTCAGCATCACCTGCACGCAATTTCTCTTTCCTCCCAGATCAAGGGTGTCGCACTTCTATTCAAGTAATGAGTAATTATACATATTGACATATATTTTATGCAAATTGGTGTCCCCTTTTAACTTGTTTCGGTGATATTTAGGTAGCCCTCCTAATGCAGATGAAACATTAAAAAAAAAGAGATTTGGGTGCATGTCCAACTCCTTTCACTGCTAACCCTTTTCACTGTTGCTAAAAGGGTCAGGCAAAATTGCTTGGCAGGATGTAAGATGCCATCCATACATCCAAAGAAATGGAGTCAGCTGTTATGACTAATAAACCACCCCCATAACAGTTGGGAACCAGTTGGAGAGGTTTCTCCATGAATATAAATGAGCAGGGAGAGGCACCCTAGGATGGGATTGTCTGGCATATTTTGTTTTGTTTTGAATTCTTTCCAGACATATTTCAGTTTACATAAATATTTGAAGGTCGGATCAGACAGGATTTGCAGTACAATAGTACGAGGAATGCTTTTGCGAAAACTTTGATAAGGTTTAATTTAGGTTCCAGGAAACGGGTGGCAGAGAAAAGGGAGAGAGTTTTCAATTTTTCAGCTTTGTGCACTGCCAGCAGCTTCTTTCAGGACTGAGTTGCTTGAGGATTATAATTGTTCCAAATATTTTTTATGTGCATTTCTGCATGTTGATTAGAATGTGAACTGTAATTTTTCAGGACGACAGATCATAACTACTAAGCTTCTCGATATACAAGATGGTATTTGCCAGATTAAATAGTGTTCATATGATGTCCCCTTCATAAACTACCTTTCCCTGACCCCTTTCCTATAAACCAAATTAGATCTGGATTTAGGGTGTCACAAGTTGTATTTTGGCAATACAACTATTTTTGGCTTTCCCACCACCACCAAAGTATTTATACAATTGAAAACAGGACTCCACCCATCTAACTTAAGCAAACTGCATTTTATAAAAGCAATCTGAGCTACTGAAAAGCAATTTGGTAGGATCCCCTTTTGAAGTCTAACTTTTTTTAAAAAAAATTAGTGTTTTAAGACTCCTTAGTTCTTTAAGTGGGTAAGTGCTCTAGGGCTTGTAATCACTTGACAAAGCTGTATTATGATAAGGACAAAATATGTAAAGAGATAGTCCATAGATAAAGGTAAAAGGGAACTTGAGTGTTATGTTTTCTGAGTATTATTGTAACCAGTGGCAATCTCTCTAAGTAATATATTTGACAGCAGTATTATTTTTGTACAATCATACAGGATTATACAATTAACAAATCATGTAGAAATGCTTTTTCTGAATGTTACTTTAAATGATATACGGTGAGAAGCATAGCTGAAAATTTCTTCTGGTTAAAAAATACAACTTTTTAGATAGAAAATTATGTCTTCTTTCAGTCAAATTGGTTTCCTTTGTGGAATAGAAATGTTTAATCATTAATTGCTTAGCTATAGTTTAGTGATTCCTACAATCCCAAAGAAGATGCTACCTTTTGAATGTATCAATAATTCAAACTGATTTTGTATTATTGGAGATAAAATTTACCCATTGTTTTCCTATCCCTATAATGGACAGGGATAGCAATACTTTTTTGTATGGTTGTGAACACATGTTGTTGTCTGGACTCAGAAGATAAGCACATTTGGGCTTGGTCAGTATTTGGATTCCACAAAATATCAGGGCTGTAGGCTACACTGTGAAGTTTTGTAACTCCTAAAAGAAGGCAATAGCAAACCATTTGTGTACTGTGCACAAGACAGGGGTCAAGCTTGACAGGAAGGAGTCTTTCCTCTTCTTCTAAAGCCAGACAAAATAAATGTAACTGTTTTCAAGTCTGTAGCAACAATTTTTCATGAGACCAGATAGCGAATAAAAACAAAGGACTGAGGTTAGGGAAACAAGCATATCATACAGGATCCAATGTGGTATGCTAGTTTCATATCCTTTGTGAGAGCCCTGCTACAGAGTGGCACATTTTAAACACCTGAGAAAGGCAAACCTGCTTGTCTACAGCCGAATTCTACATTTTACCAAATCCTGTGACATTCGATCATGACTTGAATGCCTGATTTTTCACTAGGGTTGTCTATATTGATCAGTAAAGACCATTCTCACATTTAAAAGTTTACACTCCATTTTATGACTCTGCTAGTTTTTAAGATGTATGGAGTTTCATTAATGAAACTAAATCCATAAACAACTTCCAAGAAATGTTTAATCTGATGGGAGCACAAACTTTCTCTCTAGGTACCCTGTTATTCTTCTGTGGCTTTCTCCCAAGTGTTTTATGAGTACTTTACTTTATGGGCTACAAATTTTAGATTTTCCTTCTTTACTTTCTTCAAAGGTTTTTATACAGGCATTAAAAAACTGTTCTAATAGTAAAATAGTAGAGTTGTTTAATTTTTTAAAATGAAGTTCACCTCTTAATTAGAGTATGTGGGTTACAACAGCTGGACTAAATGAAACATTACCGTTGGCTGCTAAGTCAAGCAGGAAAGGGCTTCCCAGGGAGATTTATTGTTTACATTCAATGAAAGGAAAAGTCGAACTTGAAATACTCAGATTTAATCTCAGCACTGATTAAAATGGTGCTATTGTATTATTCCAGAGTTGTTTGCAAAGGTGAACTGAGGCTTTCATGCAGCTACAATCTATTGACATGTCCCTGAGGTTTGCATGGGATAAGACCAGACAAGCTTGCTTAACAGTTTACAGAGGAGGTTCCTCTTCACAAATGGCTTAATAAGCACTTCTTAGCCTTCCTGTTTAATCTTTTTTGGCTTGTATAAACTTTTCTGGAACATGCCTTTGTTTGCTAGCTATTTTCTGGCTGTTTGTAAAGGTACCTCTTACTGTATACAGTTCTTCCCGGTGTCTTCTTTCTCCCCTTCCTCCAAAAAAGTCTAGGCTTTTAATATTTCTACTTATCCTGCTTTAGCCTTGTAGCCCAAAGATATAGTAGGTGAAGAGAGCATTGCTGGTCAAAGCAAGCTTCATGACTAAGCAGGGACTGGAACACAGCTTCACCTAACCTAGAACATTATTGTCTGTGGAAATTCTCAATTATCCAGGTCATGGTTGTCCCAAAGGTGCTTTTCAAAAGGCAACTGGATAGAACTAAAGAAGCTTCTTGGATGAAAAGCAAAACTTTTTCAAGGGGAAAAAAAAAGCCCAAGAAAGTCTAGTTGTCTTTTAAAAAGGACCTTTGGGACTAGAACATCATCAGAGGTGAGTAGTGCTCTCTTTGCAAAGCTTCTTGTTCCTACCACCACTGGTGTCTCAGGATCACTGGGCACTTACCATTGTATCTCCTAGCTTTTTGCTGCTATAGTCATAATGCTCAGTGCAGATGAAAAATTCCCACCAAGTCTCTGCGTTAATGGGAGAAGATGGCAACATTACCTGCCAGGAGAGCCACTGGAGGAAACACCTGGTTCTGGAAATGACATGGCTGGATAAATGAGGGTATAAACTGGGATTTCAGGATATAATCATGGTGGGCTTAGGAGAGTGTATTTATCTTTTCTTTTCTGAAAGGGGGAAGAAATTTCCCTCTCTCTATGAAATAGAAAGGATGGGAAAATGTACCCTGATTCTGACCAATCCGTCAGCAGTGACTGGCTGAGGTATTTCTGTGTTTGTTGATTGTCTAGTAATTGGAAAATTATGATTGGGGCAATTGTCTATTATTACAGTACTGCAAGCTCACAAAGACACAAAAATGTACTTACAGAGTTAGTTCTTTATGAATTTCCAAATGGATGCCTTACACAATCTTTCATTTCATGCATTTAAATTTGACTGGTATTTCTGGGGTAGCAATTTGGGCTAAAGACTGATGAATTCATCTATCCAGAATACTTCCAAATAAACTCCTGACTGTGCACTGAGGTTAAATCCATGAATTACTGTTATTGTTTTATTCAGATATCTGTGATTATTTGGCATATTATTAATCTATTCTGATGCTCCTGAAGACCGTTTTGCAAATTATGCTCTTGAGAATCACTTGAAAAAATTCAGCTAATATAACTGTGAAAACAAAGCTACAAAAGTATTCTTCTTTTCATGCTGATCCTTTGATTCCTTTCAGGCAAAAATTGATTTAACATCAAAATCCCTTAATGCCTTAGACTTAATAAATCGAGGCCCAGCACCAGGTATGTTTTGAGCTTGTCCATTGTTGCCATTCTGACAAGATTTTAGAATTAGCGCTGTTTGTCATGGATGCAAATCATCTTCTTGGCTAAAGCTCTGGAATTTGAAATTTATTAAGGCATCAAGGATGATGGATTTTTCATGCAAGTGAAAAAAAGAAACATTGGTAAGGCAAATCTACAACTGATTTACATCAGTGAATTACTGCCTGTAATATTTGGATTTGTCTTTTTTTCAACTGTGGGGCAAGGACGAATTATTTGGCCACATTTCTTTAGTTTTTTTGCTTTCTTTATTCAACATTTATACTGTAGTGCTCCTAGCAAGCCAACCCGTGGCTATTTTTTTTATTAGTTTTATATCAGATACTACATTTTTATTCTTGAGCCAGATCACATAATTTGCTAGTGCAAACCTGCATATGAGAGCTGCCAATATTTCAATGCGGTTGTTGTTTGTTTAATAAGGTAAAATAGCACCTGGCACCTGGATAAGGTTGGCATGAAATGATAGATTTAAAAAAAAGGTTCTTCCTCAGTCCATGGACTAAAATCTGAATTGTAAATGAAGTTCAATCCTAAAACTAATGACTGAAAACTGACTTCCAAGGCTCGATTGGTCCATTAGTTTAGAGGACACTACACTGGTTAAGTGGTAGAGCTTCGTACATCTTGAAGAAGTATTCTTTCTGGCAACATGTACGGGGTAGTTTTGGGCCAGTGGTTGTATCCTCAAGGGGGTAATATGGGCATATCCTATGGATAATGGAACAACTTGTGAATCAAGGATCCAGTTTGGGACTGCTGGTGCTGAGACCCTTATATAAAACATGGATTTTTTTTTTTAGGTTAATGACATTATTAAAGACTGGTAAAGGGAGTAATTGGGTCAAACAATTTAAGAACCTCAGTTCTCGAGGCTTGATTAAGCTGCAATTAAATTGCAATTAAAATGCTCCAGACTCGATTGCAGAAAATATGACTTCAGCAACAGAATTGTCAATGTTTGGAATACCCTACCAGACCCCGT
>JANHJO010002333.1:304369-318776 GCA_032468235.1 Pseudoxyrhopus heterurus | reverse complement strand
CCCAGGTTTCCTGGGTAAAATTAGGACCTCGGCTTATACTCGGGTCGGCTTATACTCGAGTATATACGGTACCTTTGGAAAACATAGTAGGCTAAATAAAATGTTTACAAAAATACCTACACATCTCATGCCATTAGCAGTATAAAATGCATGAAAATAAAAAAAAATATTAACCCATCTTCAGAAACCATCATTATCCAGACTTTCTTCCCACATAGCAGATATAGTCTCTTATTTGGGGAGCAAAATCAAAATTCCAATTCTTGCATTTTCATTTGAAATCTGCTGAATGGGAGTCTCTAAACTTGAGATTTTACTGTATATGAACAAGTCCTTAGATTACTGTTGTAAATTCATCTTTGAAGTACATAGAAGTGTATTCATATCTGTCAGATAAAGCAATGCCATATTAATCGCTGACTCCCATTTTTGGCAGGAATCTGTGTGCTGAAATCTAACCTTGAGTTAATACACTGAGCTCATGGGTGTTGACGTGCCTTCGTTTCCATGTGCCATTTTCCATTTGATCCATGCTAATGTGAAAAGACCACTTCACCAGCCCTTTTAATTATATATACCTAGCTGTCTTCCACTCAAAAATGTCACAGTCATTTCATCAGTGACAGTTTAGTGGATTCTCTCCCAGTAGAGTTCTAGGCAGGACTGCACAAAATCCTCTTGCATGCATAAAGTCCCACAGATGAAAGGGACACATTAACAATGTCACGATATGTGTGTTTACTCATAAATAAAACCTATTATGCAGAATGAATCTTATTCCTGGGTAAGTGTATCCACTACCCATTTATTCAGGAGTAAATCTAAAGAAAACCAGTTGAAGTTTTGAAAGGTTCTATTCCATGGCTGCAAATGTAAATCCCACTGAATTCTGGGGGATTGCTTTCTAATTAGATCTATATAGAATTGAATATTTCAAGAGTATGAGTAATTCCTCATAAAAGGAATTATGGGGATATTCCTGAACTCAGATATTGAAATAAATAATATAACAGGGCTGATTAGCTGCAGATTTTTCTCAGAAAAGACTATCAAGAGTTTGAATAACAAACTACAGGACATCTGTAGAGCTATATTAAGTCACCCAAACTACAATTTGTTAGTCAAATTCTTATTTTTGAAACATTCCCCTGTCCCAGCAATGCAGAAGATAAGACTACATCTGCATTGCTCTTTGTTTCACTTGTGCAAAGATAGAAGACAATTGAAGAATCTATATCACATAGGATTATTTGTTTATTTTTAGTTGGTTAAGTGGCTCCATGATCTTGTATTGCTACCTTGACCTGCTCATATATGTTATAATTCTTGTAGATTCACAGGAGTTTCTTCTTCTGGATGTTTCAATAAAGCAAGTTACAGAGGAATTCCTTCTGTAAAAAACAAAGTAAAAAAACAACTCTGTTTTTGGTTTGATCAGTAGAAAAGACACACCAGGTTTTCTCCATAGACAAAACAATGACCCTTCACAGTAAATCCCTGAAGGAAATCAAGAAAATGATACTGAGGTTTACAGTATCTTCAAAGGCTTAATATGATTAAAAATGGAAGAGAAATAAAATAATCACATGGATTAATAAAAAAGAAAAATATAGGGAAAAAGAGTGAGCAAAGCTTGTGTTTTTCACAAAACTTTTTCAGCTGGATATTAAGCATAACATACCCTGGGGAGGCACAGCTGTTATATTATAAATGCTTTCAATCTAACATAACTATATTGTAAAGAATACAGTTCAGGGGGGAAATGATTTCAATTTGGCCAGTTTTAATACCATAACAGCCTTTCTAGACATCTCTCTCCTTAATATGTTATTTGCTCTTCTGATCAATTCTAGGAAATTTGAAGTATTATTTTTTTAGGTGGCTGTTTGGATTGTGGGATCTGATCTACCATAAATTAGAATGAAAAGTTCTTGTTACTATTTAATAAGAACAACTCCAATCACATTTGCTTGAATGTAAATCCAGTTGAACTCATGGAGACCTGCTTTTTGAAGAAATATGATAAGGCTGCTTTGAATCAATGCTTAGTCATAAAATTCAATAGATAGTTGGGCTTCCAGCTTTAGAACATCAAAGGCAGAACCCAGGGACTGTTTACTATCCTTTATCTTCCTCTTTGCTTTCCTTCTCTATTACTCTATGTCAGATATAGGGAATCTTACTATGAGGAGTACAATATCTAAGAATGCTTTCCTTGATGTCTGTTAGGTTCTGGCCCTTGCTGCCTTCATTTTAGTTTTCTAGATTCTTTTAATTTAAAACATGATATAGGAAGTTAACATACTACAAAAATCCTGTGGGCTTTCTTAGAAAATAGAAAAGGAAGGTGGCTAAAACTGAGTGAATTGTTTGCAAATGTGCTGTCTTGCCCAGTTAAAATGAGGAGTATGAGCTGAAGTGGAAGGGAGTATTCTGGACAACATCCCCAGAATAATGGGAAAATCTCAGCAGTCTATCATTTGGGGAATGTACAAATCATCTCCCTCACAGTGATGTTGAGGTAATGCCCATAACATCCTAACTTCAAATGTTCCGCCTGTCTAAGAAGTATAAACTATGAATATTGAGAGCTTGATAGGAGGATTTTTATCAGTAGCTGAGATATCAATAAATCATTTTAGGCATGAGAAATAATTCTGCTATGTATATTTCTTCCATTCTATGCACCTCTTCTTTGAACTAATTTTTGAGATGTCTGTTGAGTATCCCAGGTTTTTTTTTTAAACAAATGGATAAATGAACAAGAAAATGCAGAATCCTTCTTTAAAATGTTATCAAACTTTTAAAATAAAACATTTCATTGGAGAAAAAAACAACTGGTGCCTTAAATAAAATAGCAATTTAAAAATGTGAAAAACTCTTTTTGACCACTATAATCAAAATGTTTTCTTCCCTAAATTTTTTTCACTTCTGCAGGAAGTCCAAAATATGGTTCAACAGGTAACGTTATGATTCTGTGCAAATCACATTTTATATTGCATCAACATTTGGAATCAGGAATCAATATTATCACTCTATTTGTCATCTTTCAAGACTAATAGACATTATGAAGAGAGAAATGATACCCAGATAAAAACAATTCTGTTTTATAAGCTTTTTGATTCAAAACAAAGCAAATATATTACTGTTGGTCTTACTGGTTCAGTGAGCTTTGCTTTCTGTTTGCCTATATAGTTGCTCCTTGAATTCAAAAGTATCTCTTGTACAAAATTTGACTTTTCTCTGAATTTGACTCTTGAAACTTAATACTTGAAGACATCACTTTCAAATGCCTTTGAATGGAAGACAACTTCTCTGATGAAAGCTAGCAACCGATGGAGAAAGTTTGCAACAAATCCAATTATACAGGAAAATGTAAGCTCAAAATGATCTTTGAGTGCTGTGATCTTGCAAAAACTGTTTTGTTGAATTCACATGTTTGAGATGACTATTAACTCAATGAAGCCATAAAAAACATGAGAAGGAAAGCCAGCCATGTGAACTTAAATAACATTTAATGGCTTGTTGAAAATCTCTAACCCTATAGTACTTTATCTGAGCAGAATTCATTTAGATCTAAGCCAAATGTTCCCTTTCAGAACAGTAGCCCAATATTCCGTGCTGAAGGCCATTTGATATGAAATCAAATATCAGCGTCTGAAATGCTAGTATTCTGCTCCCCCTTCCTCCCCAACACACATACACTGTTTTCCCAGTTGTCAGCTCTGTTTATAAATTGTCCATTTATAGCAAATCCAGCACCTGCCATCAACACCTCATCCTGCCAAGACTAAGAACAGAAGTTGGAAAGTGAGCCTGCAAGACAGTCTCTAGTTACTACCGTAACCATTTTCCAGTGCTTGAAGTCAAACACTTCTTTTAGCTTTCTGAGGATGCTACATGAAGGGACACCAAGGAGATAGCTGGCAGCTTTCTAGTAGCAGGTTTAATTAGAGTATGCCATTGATACATTTGACTGGTATAATATAGTGCTAAGACCAAAGGCAGCTATGTACTTCCCATTTTCATACAAGGAACTCTGCTTGTGCCCCATTGACCAATTTTATGGTAGCAAGCAAGGATGTATAGCTTAGCATATACTTCAGATGAAGGCAAAGCAAATCCCATTTTCTGCAAAATGTATTATGTGTAAAACAGGATTTGCTGTCAAATGTGGGCTTGGTAGGAAATCCCTAGCTTCACTTTTCAGGACAAGTGTTTGTTGCATTATACATTTATAAATGTATATCTTATCTTTTCATTTCAAAACTCATAGGGTACCTTTCATTTATAATTCAGTCATTTATATATTTTCCTTCATAACTGGAAAATAAATGCCTACTTGAGCAAAGTCAAAGACTTTAAATATTCAGAAGTTTTATTCCAATTATTCATTGTTTCAAAGAAAGGAACAAAAGACGAAAACAATTCAACCATATAGGTCTTCCAATACCTTAATTCAATATTTGCAAATATTTTGCCCCATTGCGTTTAAGACGATTCTTTGATCCAGATAGCTTTACTTTTTTTTTTTTGAAGAAAACCATAATCTTGTACCTGAATATTATGCATATCATAATATTTTTAACAAGATCAGGGCCCTAGAAATTTTTAATTTTGGAGATTAAATGGTGCATTCTTTGCCTGGAATTCTAGAGATAGGAGCAAAGACCCTTACTACTATAACTGTGTCTTCGGTGGTAAACCTTTCTCCTTACTTAATTACTTTTATAATAGCCTTTTTGTCCCATACAGAAGAGTGTTTTCATTAGCCAGGCTCAATGCCTTGCCATTAATAGTCCTGAAGAGAAGGTTCAACCATACACGGCCACAACAGACGGAGCAATCGAGACAGTTTTACACAATCTATTGTGCTGTTCTTTTTATCAAGCATGGCACTCTGAATTAATAGTACTATTAAAGACTTCCCAGATGGGCTGATCTGATGTGAAGAATGCTTTGTTTTTGTTAAATAACAGCTAAACAGAAATATTCAGGAAGATCACCAAATTCTGTAAGATTGTTATTGCAGTGAGAAAACTGCAGTTAAAAAACTGCAGGATTTGGCTTCACTCTGGAAATATCTGATGGCTGGTTTATTTCTGTCCACAAAATCTGTAATTTTATTAATTTCCTTAACTGTCCTCCTTCACCCCTTTGCTTTTATCTAACTCTATTGTGTTTCTGTGTCTGCATTTATTGGATTTTGATGATATAATCTTTAATGATAAATAAAATATATAAAGTGTAAAAATCTATATAAATGGGAAAGAACAAATTATAAGAATGGAATTTACCAAAAAGTTATCTAGAACAGTTTTACTTTTTATAGGTGGATTTTAAGTGTTAAATACCTTGATTCAAAATTTGTTGGGATAGTATGCACCGTTAGGGCTAACTTGAGGGTAGAAACAGAGGGTACAAACAAATAAACAGGAGTTTTAGTAGTATATAGATTCTTTCAACATTTCTAACATTAATTCTAAACTGAGGATTGGAAGGAATTGGAGGAATACTGAATATCAAAAAGAAACAATATTCTAATTCCCTAAAATAGGCATCATGATTTCATTGTGAATAGTGATGAGACGGAGTAAGAATGTAGAAGAATTCTGTCAGATTTGTCTTGGAGCAAATGTGAACAACTTGAATTTTTCAGTAGCATGTTTCCTGGCATCCAGTGAAATAGCTCATCTGCAAAAGTCAGTTTGCAATTAGATGTGCCAGCCTAGTATAAATCTCTAGGAATCTACATCACTTTTATGAAAATGCAGCATCTAAGTCCTGGATGGATAAGATATCTGCAGTCCCAAGGCCCTCTCTGCATGAATGCAGAAAACTGATTGCACTTGATGCAAAACAGATGAAAGTAACAATACAAATAAATATCTAAATTAAGCATTTTACTTTTAAGAAAACAAACCCAGACCTGGATCCCTCAGAAATCTCAGCCCTTTTATCCTCAAATAATAGCATGGCTTTTGTTCACCCCTGTTTTTTGGAACAGACAGATGATGGATGGAAGAGCTAGATTAATTATTAAATGTAGGGAAAACAATGTTAGTGCATAAATATAGTTGCAAATTTCTTTGAGTGCCTTCAATTTAAAAAAAGTCACGCTAGAATAAATTTCATAAATGAAGCATATAATTGAGCATACAGTATTTCACAGTGCGCTCCAATTCGTGATATATGTCAGGATGGGAGAATACAGCAATCATTTTCAAAAGTAGTTTCATACATCTTAATTCTTAATTCAGGTTCTTTTGATGATGTTTCAGAGAATTCCAAACAGATTTATGGGCAGTTACAAAGGAAGTCAGTTGCCTATGCCAAAATTTGTAAATGTTGGATTTGAACAAAGCCAAGTTGTTGTTACTTGTATTAGTGGACTTATTTATCAAATGCATCTGTAAAAACAACAAATAGGCCCTTCTCAATAATAATTATATCTATTTGGTATATGTCTATTGCAGTGTCTGTGCAGCTCATATTCATCAACATAGTCTGTTCTAAATCAAATATAATTTGTCTCTTTTTTTCCTCTCAGCTACCGTGAAAAATCTAAGACCACAAAGAACAAAAAAATATTTTTTTAATAGTGAAATAAAAATGATGTAAGAATTCATGCAAAGTTTTTTGAGATGGTTAATGTAAATGTATTTTCTCTGCCTTTATTATAAAATGCCAATTGACAAAGTAATACATGGAAAAACCAGTAAAGCAGCATACCATCTTTGCAGCTGTAGTTTGCCCTTTATTATATGTATTGCAAGCTAATTCCTCTGGCATATGAAATTAATCACTCAATTCCAGCTTCAGATCTTGTTCATACTGCTGCAGTAAACTCTATAACAAGCTGATTGTTCAATGGAACTGTCACATGGATATCATTTTTTTTAAAGAAAAGTCACATTCATAAGCATAAAAAGGAAGCTTAGCCTCTTTAAAAAGGGCACAATTTATTTCAGCAGCTAGATTAATAGAAAGGCGGGTTAATCTAGATTCAAATTCATATTCTGCTACCAAATTTAGAAAAGAAGGAAACCTTTGATGACAAAGTAGAGCTAATTTGTCAGATTCTTTTTTATGGAATCATATGGAGAAAAAGAAATACTCAGTTGAATGTCTGCTTGTTTGCTTCCTCTCCCCCTGCCCAAATTTACAAGTCATACAGCCTCCTACCCTTTTTTTCTTTTACCGTTTTGTCTGTTGTGCTCTTTTCAAATGTATTTTCAGCAGCACCAGTGAAAAGATATTCTAGATAACACAGTAGATTAGATTTTTTTTCTGATTAAATCTGAAGATGCATAATAATCCATAGAAGCATATCTGCAGGATAGCAGTGTAAACACTATCCAAAAAACAAACAAAACAAAAAAGGAAAAATAGAGAGATTGGTAAGAGTGGTGCACTGTGCATTGCTTGTTTCTGGCTGATGTTAACAGGTGATGGACTGGTCTGCAGGGACCAGTTTGATTCATTTCCTTCTAATAATGAAAACAGGAAACCAACAATCCATTTCCTGCTAGCTGGCTGATCAGTTGGCCCATGGAGGAAGTGGATGAGGATCCTGGAAGCATTATGGGCTACGCCCTTTCTAACCAAGGGTCTCATGCTGTCTGTTGTCTGCAAGTAGCAGTTCAATATTGCACTATACATAATGGATGCCCACTGCTATAGTAATGGGTAAACAAGCTGTAAATTCAGTGCATTGACTGAAGTTCATTACAGAATTATTCTCATTATGATCCTTGTTTTGGAAAACATTTATTCCCATGATTTGAATAAAGTATGCAATAAAAGAGATATATGCATGCATTCCATTGTAGTAACATGCTTTGCATACAGATAAGTTAATTCCTGGCATTTCATGCTTAAGGCTGTGTAGATTA
Organism: Pseudoxyrhopus heterurus; assembly: GCA_032468235.1. NCBI lineage: Eukaryota > Metazoa > Chordata > Lepidosauria > Squamata > Pseudoxyrhopus > Pseudoxyrhopus heterurus. Next base: position 310,881 of record JANHJO010002333.1, on the reverse strand, counting down.
CCAGACCAGAAAGGGGTATTAGGCTTATATGGGCAAATCATTTGACTTTTGGATTTCATTTTAGGCAATAAAAGATTCAATTAGCCTATATTCCAACTGACAGTTACTTGAAATTTAAAGCAAATGTTTCAGTATTATTTGGCATAGCATTTAGGAGACGGTTTCTTTGTTTTATTGTGCTGATCTATTTTTTTATAGGAATCTACTCTTTGTTTCTGCCAACTTCAACTTGAAGTAATCCCAACTTCATTATTACACAAAAGGCTTTTAAAAATGTTAAGAAATTCATTTCATTGGAAGCAATGATTTTTCTATAATTTGGTTTACAATGTCCTAAATTCTGTTGTATCCAAAGCTGTCTGTCTGATCTCCTAGGTGAAAGAGGATCAGTGAGATTTCAATGTGGAATCTTCAAACTGATTATTTGCTTCAGGCTATATTCAAATATACAACCTCTTTTAAGGGCATTTGTTGTGTTACTATTTTTTACATTTCACTGTATTCATACCAAAGTTATCTATGCAAGTTTTTACTTGTTTCACTCTTGAACTGATTTCTTGATCACCCAAAACTCTGGAGTTACTCAACTGTATATCAGAAACCACATCTACATATGATGCATTTTCAGATTTTTCAAAGAAATGCAAATACTAGCTGTGGGAATAGCATGGCATTGTTCAATTTATGAAGTGACTGGTGGAATGGGGAGGGAATTAAATTTGTCTTTAACAAAATAACAGCATAATAGAGTTGGAAGGGACCTTGAGTTGGAAGGGACCTTGGAAGTCTTCTAGTCCAACACCCTGCTCAAGCAGGAAAGCCTATACACATTTCAGACAAATGGTTGTCCAATCTCTTCTTAAACATCTCCAGTGATTGATCAGCCACAACTTCTGGAAGCAAGTTGTTCCACTGATTAATTGTTCTAGCTGATTGGAAATTTCTCCTTAGTTCTGGGTTGGTTCTCTCATTGATTAGTTTCCATCCATTGCTTCTTGTTCTGCCTTCAGGTGCTTTGGAGAACAGCTTGATTCCCTCTTCTTTGTGGCAGCCCTTGAGATATTGGAACACCGCTATCATGTCTCCCTAGTCCTTCTTTTCATTAAATTAGACATACCCAGCTCTTCATATGTTTTAGCCTCCAGTCTCCTAATCATCTTTGTTGCCCTTCTCTGCATTCTTTCTAGAGTCTCAACATCTTTTTTATGTTGTAGCAACCAAAACTGGATGAAATACTCCAAGTGTGGTCTTATCATGTGTTATAAATGGGTACAGTGTTCCCCCCCAATGGAAATTCTTATTCTGAAACTGTGTGTTAAGGGGAAAACAGCAGAAAACAGTTAAAATAACCTCTCCAGCTGCACTCTCTCTTTTACACATACCTGCTATTGTAAGCATAGTAAAAAACAATTTTCCTGTCTTTTTATGATATTCAATAGACAATATTATTATTCATTTTTTCGATTTGCTAGATTTGTATCTGACCTTTCATTGGGAATTTAAGACACTTCATTCTCCTATAGTTTTTTCCTTAAAATGTGAAGTAGATTGGGCTGAGAGAAAATGATTGGCCCAAAGTCAAAGCATCCATGGCTGAAGATGGATTCCAAGCTGGGTCTTCCTTAGCACTACACCAGCTGGTTGTCCTGGAGCAGTCAAGGAGTAATTTCAGCTTGTTAGGAGGAAGTTGTATTAGTAGTTAGAGCTCATTCTGTGACACCCTCGGTACAGTTTTGAGTATTTTTCTCTACAATGTTTGACAGCTTGACAACTTTTTCTATGTGGGGTACAGAACATCAGGTGCCCAGAGTAATATATAGGACTGTTCATGCTTGAAAATTATTTTGAAGAAGTGTTTTGAATGGGGTAGGGATAGAGGGGTCTCTGCCTAAGTACAGGGGCAATCCACCACTACAGGAATACATAACCGCACCCCCCTAAAAAAAGTCAGGTTGTTTTAATTAAAAAAAACAAGTATTTGTGCTTGTGAGGTCTGAACCATTGTTTCCAGATCATTTTTAAAGTGTGCCCAGCCCCACATTCAGGCATGCATTTGATATTAGTTTGCAAAAGTAGCCACAATATGCAGTAGTAGAGAATTGAGGCAAATAAACTATTTCATTTTCTCCTTTGATTTCATATTTCAATCCACTCTAAAAACAAGATCACTGTGGTCTTTCTGGACTTTCACTGTGAAGAACAGAATCAACAACATTGTAAAGAAGAATAAGTTTGACTTTTTTGTTTAAGACCAGCAAAACCAGCTCAGGGAATAGCTACAGTTCTTTTTTCTCTGGATGTGTGTGTGCATAGGTTTACAAGTACATGGCTTTCCATCCTGCTATTGCTTCATTTATTTTTGTTGGAGATTCTAAATTTAGAGATCAAAGTTTTGCAAGGAAGAGTTAATTTTGCTCCTAACTTCCCCCATCAATTTCCCCCTGAAATGTTTAGGGCTTGTTCTACCATTAGGCAGAGACTTTGCTTCCTACATATTTCCACGCCCTCAAGGGCTTACAGGGGACATTTCTGTGTATGGAAGTAGGGAAGGACAGTTCTTATTTGTCTCAGGAAGCAGAGTGCTTTGGATTTGTTTCACATGTGCAAAATCAAAACAAACAAAATGCTTAAAATAATTCAGCCTTGTATATTCTTTTTCTGGGCCTTCAAAAACAAAGGATGGAGATATAAAAACTGACATGAGGAATTCTCTCTGAATGTATACAGTAGTCCTTGACTTACGACCACAATAGAGCCCAAAATATCTGTTGTTAAGGGAGACATTTGTTAAGTGAATTTTGCCCCATTTTACGACCTTTCTTGCCTCAGCTGTTAAGTGAATCACTGCGGTTGGTAAGTTAGTAACTCGGTTGTTAAGTAAATCTGATTTCTGCATTAACTTTGTCAGAAAGCAAAGTGATGGCATGAAGGCATGATCATGGGACACAGCAACGGTCATAAATATGAACCAGTGGCCAAACATCTGAATCTTGATCACATGATCATGGGGATGCTGGAAAGGTCGTAACTGTGGAAAACGGTCATAAGTCACTTTTTTCAGTGTATGTTCAGTTTGTATGTTCACTAAATGAATTGTTGTAAGTTGAGGACTACCTGTATTATAAGTAATCTTAATTTTGGCTATCGTGAAAGGCATATATATTACTTCGCTTACTTCATTTATTGTAAAGGCAGGGAGGAAAAGAAAGAAAAGCACAAAGATCATACAGCTTCCTGAGTTGCCATTTACAACTATCTTTATTTATATCCCACCGTTTTCTGATCATTGGACTTCATTCCTTTACAGGTAGTTCTACAACTGGGACTAGCAACTCAACTCACACTAGGTGAAACCATACCTGTGCTTATGGTCTTACTTCAGCTTTCCTTTGCTTTACCCTCCTGTGAGGGTCTTAAATGCGATGAATAATCAAAAAGTTATTTTTTATCACTGTCATAACTGAAAATGGTCACTAAATGAGACATTCAGTAAAGGAGGAGTCTTGGATAGTCAATTTCAAGATGGCTGGTGGAGACAATAACAGGCTACATAAACCAAGGATTGGATTTTAACATAATGCAGCTCTCTGTGATTCACAAGTGTGACCTGTTCTGATGCTGCATCTGGACAAATATCATTGGAACAGTCCATATTATGAAAAAATTAGTAACTTAGTCATTACATTGGGTCCAGCATGGCTGTCAGAGAGGCACAGCATTTGTGAAGGTATACAAACATGTCTTTGAATGTTGCTCAGTGCTTGCTCAAAGGAAACTTCAGGTATTTGGTTTTGCTTTCTTTTGTTCTGGATGTGTCTGCAGGTATCAACATAGGTGCCATATAACATAAGACTCTTGAAAAAAACATTGAAAGCAAAGAAGAAAAGATTGGCTGGTGATGTCAGTAATGAAAAGGGAGACCATTCTCTTCTGCATCTTGTTTTCCCAATCTGAACTGGTGTCTGAAGTTTCTATTTTCCATCTCAACCAATATTACAACTTACAGCAGCTTCAGGTGTCACTACAAAACAAAAGAAAGCTTTCCCCATTGCATTTGCATTTGCAAGCAAAAGCAGCTTCAGGTGTCATAGAGATCAGAGAAAAAAACATTATAACGAAATGTGTAAGTTAACTTCCTGTGCAATGCTGCACTTTTAAAAACTGCCTTAAAATTTGTTTGTTTGCTTGCTTAAATTGGAAGTTCTTATCACACGATGTCCCATATCTCATCTGAGTTAGCCCTTAAATTGCAACTTTATAAGCATATCTGAGGATCTATAATGCTTTTAAAACAGTGAAGGAAATGGAAAATGACTACTCTGCCAAGTTAAACAGGTGCCTGTATTATTTATAGATATACCCTAAAGGATGCAATGTTAGTTTTTGAAGCGTATGAAGAAATAGCATATGCTGACACACTTATAAATGTGTTGCTTCTAATTCTAGTCACGCAATGACGTTGTAGGAATATCGTATATAGTGCTTCTCCCCTCAAAAAAGATTCACAAGTCTCATCTTAAAGGAGGAGTAGGAGGGAGGGGGAGCGGGAAGGGAGGGAGGAAGGGAAGGGAGGAGGAGGAAAAGGAAGGAAGGAAGGGGAGAGGAGGAGGAGGAAGAGAAGGAGAAGAAGCAGAAGGAGAAGGTGGAATGTTTTTTCTAAGATAAAGTTTAATGAAGTTCTGATAATATGATTGATTGATTGATCACATTTAGAAACTGCCTGTTTCCCTCATAAAAGGGCTCTAGGTGGTGTACAAATAAAGTGTTTAAAAACATAAAAACTGAATATAAAAATTTAAAATAGAGCAAACATACTTAAAATTTGACTCTGTAAGTTAATTAAAAGGTGGGTGGAGAAACTTTGACATGTTAACCACCCCCCATGACTGTGTGCTCCTCTGTGAACTGCAAGTGAGGTGATAGAACCAAATCTTTAGATATTTTTGAAAGGCCAAGAGAGTGGGGAAAAACCTTGCATCAGGAAGGAGAATGTTCCAAAATGTGGGAGCAACAGCAGAGAAAGGCTCTCTTCCTGGACCCCATCAGTTGGAATTCTTTAACTGATGGGGTCTGCAACATACTTTCCTTGCCTAACCAGATGGCATGGGCTGATATGATTAGGTCAAGACGATTCTGTAGGTAACCTGACTGCATGTCATGAAGGGCTTTAAAACGTCATAATCAACATCTTGAACTAGACCTGAAAGCAAACTAGCACCCAATGCAGTTGGCTCAGCAGAGGTGTTGCATGCATCTTTCTTTGGGTGCCCAAGATTGCCCACACAGCTACATGATGGATAGCCAAGAAAACAAAGAAATTATTCTTGAAGAAATCAAGAGTTGTCACTTGAGGCACAAATGACCAGGCTCAAATTACTCTATTTAGGACTAATTACATGAAATGTTAGGTGTTTGAGAAATTTATAGTGCTGGGACAGGTGGAAGGAAAGAAAAGAAGAGGATGATCAGCAGCAAGTTAACTCAGTTAAAGTGGCTTTGGGTGCACCATTGGAAGACCTGGTTACAGACAGATTGCCATGGAGAAAATCTATGTGGTTGTGGTTGCTAGGGCTTGATGGCACATAACTGACCAATCAATGAAGAATTACACTGACTTGATGGCACATAACTGACCAATCAATGAAGAATTAGCTTGGGTTTCCCAGTCAGGGCCACGTTAGAAAATGTGGAGAATTAAGAACTGTTATAGCTATTAACGAATACGTCTACCTATGGTCACAAGAATAAAGTTCTGACTACCTCTTATAAGGGCAAACTGTAACAAATTACTATTACTTGTCTTGTTTCTAGATCTAGAGCGGTATTAATATTTTGCCAGCTATGCTGTTTCCTGGACAGAGAGGGCTTAACTATGTTGCTCGTGCACTGTGAAAACCTCACATTTGGAACATAACATTTCTAACCTGCAGAAATGCAGAAATGTAGAAATATAGGTAGTCATCCCATACCAACTGCAATTGGGACTGATAACTCTATTGCTAAACAATATACGGTACTTGTAAAATGAAGCATTGGACCAACCTATGATGTCAGTTTGACAGGTCTGGCAGAGGTCATTAAACAAATCACCTGCAGTTATTCACTACAAATTCACTCATTGTGACTTGCGACTTCCTGCCAGCTTCCCCATTAACTTCGCTTGTCAGATGCTGGCTATGAAAGTTGCAAATGGTAATCCTATGACAACAGGACACTGCAACCATTGTAAATTGTACCAGTTGCTAAGCACCCAAATTGCAATCACATAACCATGTGGCCACTGCATTGGCCATACCTTCAAAGACCATTTATAACTCTTCCTTCAGCACTTCCGTAACTTTGAATGATCACTGACAAGTGTTGGTTAAGTGAGGACTACCTGTGTTCCTGTATTTGCTTTAGAAGCAGATGTTGGTAGCTCATTTCCTGAATAGGATATAGCAATAGCAATAGCAATAGCAATAGCACTGTATTTATATACCGCCTATCAGGGCTTGCAACCCTCTCTAAGC
>JANHJO010002333.1:267728-278849 GCA_032468235.1 Pseudoxyrhopus heterurus | reverse complement strand
GGAAAGGAGGAAGAGGGAAAGGAATGGAAGCGAAGGAAAGGAGGAAGGGAAGGGGAAAGGAAATGAGAAACACAAGGAAAGGAAAGGAAAGGAAAGGAAAGGAAAGGAAAGGAGGAAAACCGACACACATACAGCTACTAACAGTCTCACCTCCAACTATACCCGGGTGATGCCGGGTCATCAGCTAGTTATTTATAAACTGTCCACTTTCATACCTGCTCTTTTCCCATTTAAAAAAAATCTCTTTGTACTGTGCTATTATAATCGATCTTTGGAAAGATACATAGAATGGTTATTTCAAAGTTTAAGAATACATCTAGTATAGTAACAGTATACAATAATAAATATTTAAGCACTTAAATATTTAAATAACATGTTGGTAGCTTTTCTGTTATCTAGGTTACTGTACATCTGTGATTGCATTAGATTTGATAAGATTCCATATGCAAGTATGTTCTTGGATTATAAACTTTTATGCAAAAAATGGCTATAAATATATATAGATTGTAGATGGTAACATTTTATAGTGAAGATATTGTAAATACAATTAATGATTGGCTGGTTTTCTGATTATTCATATACATGTTTATTCATATATGGCCTGTTCCAGTTGTATAATCATTCTTAGCTAACTGGGGATATTGGTGATGGATATTGTTTCATGGAAATTAGTATTAGCATGTTGTCTGTTAGCAATCTACCCATCCATATCCTTTGATAGATATGTTGATCACTTCATGCAAAAGCATCCCTCATTTCTTCCTAATTCTAAGTTTTTTGGAATAGTATTTAATAAGACACAATTGAAAGCAATATTTCAGATTCAAGCAGCAGGTTAAATGTTGAAAATATTCCTAACCTTTTAGAATTGGCATGGTATGGCTGTTACAGGAACATAATATTTTATTTATTAAAGGCTGCCTTTCAGGGAGATATTTATATTTTAGGTAGAGCTTGAATCAGGATATGGCTTAAATCTGGCAGGAATTAACTTTGGGAAACAATTGCTTCTTCAGATTTCACTTCCCACTTGTTTTAGCTGCTGCTTCATTAGATACATCCTTTTGTTTATTTTTTAGTGCCTTTAACAAAATCAAAGCCTGTGGCTTAGATTTATCTCGAACAGTAACTTCATGGAAAATTAAACTTAATTTTTAATTGAACTTTCATTTTTGTAATTTACAATCTATGCAGAGAATTATAGCAGTTAAATTAGGGAAGTAAGTATGGTCTTTGAACAATTGTTGACAAATATGACAGTTAATAAGAAACCAATGTCTTTATAGTGTTTGTTAGTTTAAATATAGTCTATGCCAGGGCTGTCAAACCTGTGGGCTGTATGCGTCATGCGCTGGCCAAACCCATGTCTGGTTTAGCGAAGGGGAAAAAAGTCATGATACATCATGTGACGATGCCGTGACAACGTGAGTTTGAAACCCCTGGTCTGTGCAAATAATTGTAGGTAATGATTGTTATGTTTTCTAACAAGCTAACAAAGTATCCCAAATCTCTTGAATAATAACTAAAGAAAAAAGGAGAGAAAGGACTCAAACTTCTAGGTTGGCAGGTTTCTGAAAATTAGTAGTTTCTGAGTTATCTACAATAAGAATCACCATCTGTTGCATGGTCTTTCTCTGTATGGTGAGTTTAGAAACAAAAGAGTAACGGTGGAATTTTTATTTGATTTGAATAGAATGCTGCCCTGTTTTGCTTTATATATATAAAAAGCCTTGTCAGCTTTATTCAGCCTTTACTGATTAAAATCCATTTAGGTTGACATAAAGTAAGTTCACAATTAACCCCAGTGTACCTGTCAGGACCTCTCTAACGCTGCAAAGCATAATGACTTTTAAAACAAGACTATTTCAAGCTAGATGTTGAGTTCAGATTTGCCAGTTCATTATAGGATTGGTTGAGCCTTGAAATGAAACTAGATTCAAAGCAGGCAACTAGATGCATCTAGGAAGCTTACAGGAGAAAATGATGAAGATTTGAAGCCAACTTGAAATTAAGTATGTGAAGTAGGTAATATGTAAACATAGAGATTATCCTCTATTCTTCTTTTCAACTATCTTAAACGAGGCCATCACCACATCTGGTATCAGAAAATTTTTGAATTTGTTGACTATAGAAGGAACCTCAATGATATATCTGGAGAGGGTAAGAATGAAGAATGTTGGCCTTTTTTCCCCAGTATGGAAGGTGTATAAAGTTGGGAATGATGTTGTTTTGCTTCATAGAGACCTTGAAAACGAATCACTATCCTTTTTTGTTTTTGTTTTTCACTGAATTTCAGCTGTATGACCTCATGGCTTTAACTGAGAGCTAAAAGGAGGGGGGGATGCATGCAGGTTGCTTATCCCACCTTATCTTTCAGTTCCTGGGCTTTTTAAAAGGGTGTAGGACAACTACCCACAGCCAACTCACCACTGCCAACTTGCCATGGCCAGCTTGCCTTGCCTAACTCACTGTGGGATAACTCACGATGGCCAACTTGCCACAGGACAACACACTGAGGGACAGTTCAACACTGTATTAATTGTTTCATTCAGTTACTCTTATTATTTGGTGACCGTGTTTTTGTCGAAATTATTATAACTCTTGTGTTTCTGCATTTATTTTCTTTATTATTATTGGCCATGGTTCCATTGAAATTAATTTAACTTTTGTATTTGTTGAATTGTCCTGTGGCGAGTTGTCCCATTCCGTCTTGGACTTTGTAATAGTCCAAGTATATTCAGTGAAAGATCACATCTATCTCAGTATGTTTACTGACATACCAAAATCCCTGCAATGTTAGGGAAATAGGTTTTATTCTTGTAGAAGACATTTTAGTTCTTTTTTTTTTCCAGCAAAACCTGTTTTCCTATAATTTGGAATTTCGTTTCAATCCTTTCTACCAGTTTGCCCAGGACAAATGTTAAGATAACTGAGCAGTAATTTTTTGTATTCCTCCTTGATTTTTTTTTTTAAAGTTAGATATTTCTCACTCCTTGGGGAAAATGCTGATTTTAGAAAATTTAAAAAATATTTTTATTAGAAGTGCAGCACAATCCTGCCTAATATTTTTAAAGAATTATTGGCTTATTATATCTGTTTCTGATAATTTATTTTAAATTAGTAAGGTCTGTAATTTCTATCTTGTATTACCTTTCTGTTCTATGTCTTTTTAGTTCTTCTCCTGAAAAGGCCAATGTTAGCCAACAGTGAAAGTACAATCTTCCATGTTCTCCCAGAACTTATCAGGCATGATGGTATAGAATTATTTTTTAAAAACAAGAACAATTGATTATGCATTCTGTACTGTCTACATTTTTTGAAGTAAACCTCAAAAAAAAAAACTTAAATTGGAAAGTAAGAGAAATCAAGGAGTCACTAACCCTGAGAACTAGGGAAAAGTATTCAGACATGAGCTCCACATCTGATAGTGAAAACAGATTCTCAAGATGAGCATATCCAAAACAATACCTCGTAACTGCATTCTGTGACTCTGTATTTTCATGAATACCTTTCCTGAAATGTATCTCTCCTTTTTCAGAATAGTGGACTTCTTATGAAAAACAGAAAAGATAGTCAATGTATCCACTATAATTATCTATAGTGACTAATAGGTGGCTTTCAGCGTGAAAGTGGCATACTTTATGAGCCTTCAAAATGTGTTTTTTTCTTTTGAACAGAGGGCAAAAGACCACAGCTGTGCAATAAATGCTATGTCTTGTGAAATTTCTAAGCAATTTATTAATCAGGAAGATATGCTTATTTCTATAAAATGCATCAATTTATTTTTAGTTTATTGGTTTAACTTTGCTAGCATATAATATTCAACCATAAAGACTCTGTGGGAGGTATGTGTGTGTGTGAGAGAGGAGAGAAAGAGAGATGGCTTATATTTGTGTTTAAAGAAACAATACAGATACATTTAGTTTCTAATGTGTTCTAGAGAACATATAGTTTTAGGAGTAGTATTCTTGGATAAGGCAAACCTACTCAACTATGAAACTCACTGGATAATCAGATTGCGACCATGCTCAGTTTCCATGGTGGTAATGAACGCAGTAATTGGATAATCCGTATTTTGTCACTCAGAAAAAAAATATTACAGGTGTGATAATGTTGTACTAAATATAGATAAAAATAACTGGTTTGTTTGACTGTTCAGTATTGAATATATTTTAAGTTCTCTATTTATTCTCACCCTTGTTTTTCTTCCATTATTTAGCATTCTTACTGAATTCAATAGCAGCCTTCAACTCCATATTCATTCAAAACATTTTATAATAACCCTATTTCGTTTATCTTAAACTTTCTCTAATTGTAGAAAATAATATTTTTTTCTCATGTGTATGCATTTTGCAGTGACTTGCTAAAGAGAAAACAAATGACCTGGATTCCCCTATTTGGCATAAAATCAAAATGCACCACCCTCATGTTGCTTATTGTCATTTCTTGTACAACAAGAATTCTGCCCTGTACCTTCCCTGGACGCTGAACAAGCACACCCCCCTGTAATTTTTGCATCTACTTCTACTTGTCTCTTAAAATAAGAGAATATCATACTTCCAGACACATGTGCAATGCCTACACATGCTAAGCAAATCATACAGCTTATCACATCTATGGTATTTTTTAACGTTTCTTCAGTTACACGATCTTTGCTTTTAGCCTTCTATTTCAGTGTTCTGACAAGTTTTATGACTTCCTTTTTCAGCATCTTTTTTTCTTCAACACTTAGCATTTATAGCAATTTCTCATTTTCCTTTTCCTCAGTTTTTCTATTTTTTACTTCTATGATTATGAGTTTTGAGAGGAATACTATTTGTGTGTGAACCTTTCTTTCTGTTAATTAGTTTGTTGTAGTAGACCTAGTAACCTAATTGGGCTGATTTTCCAGTTAATACAGTAACAGCAGCATAAATAAGTATTGAGATATTTTTGTTAAAGTGGAAATCAATTAGTGGTAGAATTCCAAGTGTCTCCTCTTAAATTTATCTGGAGTTGCACAATCTGGATTGGTTACATATATTGCAAAATTACGTCTCAAACATCTAAGTCCTTGTAGGCCAGGGGTGTCAAACTCCAAGCCTGCGGGCCAGATCTGGCCTGGGGGGGTTGCTTAGATCTGGCCTGCAGGCCGCCCTGGAAATAGTGAAGGACTGGTTCGCGGTGCCTCTGCCAGTGAAAATGGAGCTCAGTGGCCACATGCACTACCCCAGGCTCCATTTTCACTGGCAGAGCGCTGCAGGAGGCCGTCACAGCTGAAAACGGAGCCCAGGGGTGCGTGCGGCCCCTCTGAGCTCTGATTTCACTGGCAGAGCGCTGCAGGAGGCCATCCCAGCCAAAAATGGAGCCTGGGGGGGGCGCCTGGGCCACCACAGGTGCCTCAGACACGAGTGACATCAAGCTGGCCATGCCCACCTGGCCACGCCCATTTGGCCATGCCATGTTTGACACCCCTGTTGAAGGCAGTCCAGAAGGATATCATATTCAATGATATAAAATATCACTCAGGATCTAATAGGATTAGAAAAGTCACACTTCTTCAGTCTGGTAGAAGTTATCAATAAGAACAAATGCAGTGTCCATCTCACACAAATCACAGGATCTCAGGCCTAACAAAAGGGATCAAAGTAATTTGCTTTTTTTGTAATCAAACCATCATCCCCAAAACCTTTTCTAGAAAAATATGTTTCAAGACCCAATAGAAATTGTCCGGCATTGATAAATCCTTTCAGAAGGAACTGCACTTCCATCTCCTTCAAGTCAGAGCATACAATTCCTCCCAGAACATTAATCACCTTTGAATTCAACTTCTCAACACGCCTCTAGTTATCCAAAAAAGCCTGGTAGAACAAGAGTTCAGCCTGCATGTGGAACAATTTATATCGCTAGGAACCTGCTCCACAAGATTGAAAGAATCTCAGATAATCTGGGATTCAAAATGTTGCCTGGAAAAATCCTGCTGTGTCAAATTTTAATATTTAAGGATATGGACGAACTATGTTACTTTGCAGGTGATACTTCAATGCAGCTTGAATTGCACATTGCAGTGGTTTCAGTGTGTTAGTGGTTTCAGTAAGCATCCTGAATACAAATGAGTCCTGGGGCAAGGAGTGGGAATTTTTTTGTTATAACACAGTGCCAACGAAGTGAAGCTTTAATTTAGGAACTGAAACCAGCTTCAGTTTCATGTCTGAAGCTGTATAAACTGGGCTATTTGCACTACTCTCATTGCAAAATGCAACACAAGAATAAAATCAATATAGATGTTATCCTTGTTTAACAATTATCTCATTAAGAGATCATATGCATTTAGGAATGTGAGGAAAAAGTAACTTTACAAGCAATCTTTGCATTTACAACCTTCACAAGTCCGTAAAGCAAAGAAAATCTGAAGTAACATCATTTACTAAAGTTTCATTTAGCAACTGCTTTGCTTAATAACCAAATTGCTGGTCCCAGTTGTGGTCACTAAATGAGGACTACCTGTATATTAATTATTGCAAACTGGTTACACCTTCAGCTTTAGTTTAGATTCCTACCTAGCATAAGAATTTAATATTGCTACAATGATAATAATGCTGATTTTAACTAGTATTCGACGTGCATATATTTTATGACTATCATTAGTCTACCTTGCAGCCGTTGTCTATTCCAGTTTTCAATATTGAAAATTAAATTCATTTGCTTTGTAACTTAGATTAGCAGGTTATTTTTTCAGATGTTTCACAAACAATAGGAAAATTGTTGTTGTTTCTTTTGCATGTTAGGGTAGATGTAACATCTGTTATTGACTGTTTCAAAATCTTAGACTTCTCCATTTATTTCTATGAGAATGTCTGATTTTTGTTTCTGAGGATGTTTAAAAATAGTTTCCAACAGTGAACTGGGAAATGACATATATAAACAATGAGAGTTCATCTTTTCTTTAACATAAATAGTGCTTCTTCCCTCCTATGTAGCAACTTTACTCTGTTACTTTTCTCATTTATTTTTCTGAGATTTCCCCCCATAGTCATAAAATACTGTGTAGCCACTGAGGATGCTCAATCCTCATTGTTCTGTTTAGGGCAGGGGTGTCAGACTCATGGCCCATGGGCTGGATGCGTCATGTGCTCGGTTTAGTGAAAGGGAAAAAAGTCGTGATATATGACATGATGACGTGACGTCGCGAATTTGACACCCGTGGTTTAGGGGAGCCACAAAGATCTATTCCTGCAAATCTCAGTACTGAATCTGTGCAGTGTGGGTCTTGCAGTATAAGTATAGGAACTTCTCCTGATAATAGGAAATAAAGTATAAGATATTTGTGGCATTGGCAGACTAAGGTTTTTTATCTATTGCAGAGCTGCATTCAATATTATGAAAATAGACTTTACAGGCAGCCGATGATATATGCAGAGTTATGCTCCAGGATCATCTACATATTCTGAATAGACTGAATTACCCCACAGCCATGCAATTAAGAGAGGGGAAAACTTCATCTTTCTAGAAGTGAAGTATAAAACGTAATATATCATAATTTGAACAATCGTTTCCTGATATTATTGCTTTATAGAGAAAAGATGTGGACTATGGGGGTTTTGACAGCTTTGCTAAATTTTCGTCTGAGATCATTATTATTGGAAGAATAGATAGACAATATTGTAAAAATACGGTGATAGCATAGTTATCACTGCTAGGTTTCAACTGAATATGGAATTTGTTATCTTTCGTAGCCTTTGAACATGTTCCTTTAAATGCAGAGTCTTTGTCTCAAAGTTAATTTTTGAGCTGAATTATAACTGAATTATAAAAATATAAATAAAATAAAAATGGTTTCAGCTGCATCCAGGTATGCTATCTAAGAATTATTGTAAATATATTTGCTTGCTTTAGAGATAATTAAATCAGAGAAATCTGTAAAGAAAGACTTGTAAAGAAAGATGCACAAATGATTATTCCTTGCATGAGCAAGCAATTCTGGATGGTCCATCCATAGATTTAGACACATGTTCCATCCATACGTGGGGCCCGGAATCTCTATACTTTGTCCACACAGGTATTTTCCCATTTGGGGAGAGGAGAAAAAAGGGAGGAGTGAATGATTTAAAAGAAAGTGAAAGAAAGGTAGGTGTGGGAAGGTTAAAGAAGAGTCAAACAATCTAGTTGGAGATGGTGGGGGTGATGGATAGACATTTAAAGGGACACAAGGGAAAGGACCATGACGGAAGATTAGGGCAGGTGCAGATGGTTATGCTGCACTTAAATTCAAGAGAAGCCTAAATCACAGTGACACATAGCTATTGGGAGGTAATGGAAAGAAACCAGCAAGAAGATTGGGGGACGTGGGCCAACTTTGCCTACTAACCCAATTAATCCCTTTTGAATTTGACTCTACTGAAATCTAAAACAACCAAGATGTACATTTACATTTGGCTGAATTACAGCGTTTTGAAGCAGTCTATCTGAACTTGTGTGAGTCCTGTGCAGGGAATAGTATGCATTTTTTGCTCTGTGAGTAGTTGGCTGCAGATTAAATACTGCAATAGTACTGCATGGAATATTTTTGAGATTGCCATCCTCCTCTGCATTTTACCATATTTCAAAATACTCAGTGGCCAAGATGCACAAAACTATCCAGCCTGCAAAACGGATTGGGCAAGCCTGCTAGATTTTTTTCCCTGCTCCCTTGCTACCACTTGACTCTTTGTACAAGCTACTCTAATGGCCTCCTTTGGCTTGCATTCAACATAAGATGCTACTCTTTGAAAAATGTTTGCACTTTTGGGAATGAGTTATTTAAGATGCTGCATTTAAGTCCTTCCCAAAGTGGTGCATTCTAGGTGTGTTTAGAATTCCCACCATTTTCAACCAGGATTATTGTGTTTAATAATCGATTACTGTTACTGTATTATCAATTGTATTAATTATATGATCTTTTTATGCACTGTTTGTGATAATGATTTACACATCATATTTTATAATAGGATTCCGTTTTTAATCACTGAATGTCATGTTAGCTGTAATGCCTCCATGACAAATACATTATTTGGAAATACAATGATACTAACAGAGGTTAACTGAACTATTTCTGTGGGAAATGCAATTTGAAGTTCCAGGCATGTGTGAAAAATCTCTTAACATAACATTGCTATTATAACATTGTAAAGATGGTTCATAATCCTGAATGTGCAGCCTTACAGTTCAGCCTAATGCAGCCTTACAGTTCAGCCTAATGTTTCTGTAAATATAATATTAAAATCTGCAATATTAACTTGTTTAATATTTAAATATTAATATTTAGTTGTTTGTTGAATTGTCTGCCTAGGAATGAAAGGCATGATTTAAAAAGCGAAAATGGTAGTATTCCAGGAGATTGCATTATATTCTTAAAATCTGATTCTGGACCCAGAACATTCGTTGTGAATTCATTGGGGTTGTTAAGTGGCTGACCTGACTACATTTTATGATCATTTTTATAAAGCAAATCACGTTGGTATGTGAATCACATGGTCATTAACAAACACATGGTCATTAAGCGAATCCATTCTTTCATATGGGTGTTTTTTGTCATAAACTGATTTTTTAAAAATCACAAATTGCTGTCATGTGACTGGGATGCTGCAATGTTGTAAATGCAAGCTTGTTGCCAAGCTCCCGAAATAAGATCACATGACTGCATGGGTTATGTGAGAGTTGTAACTTAGAGGAAGGATCATAAATAACTATTTTTGAGTCTGTTGTAACTTTGGTCATCAAATGTTAAGTGAGACTACCTGTAAATTTAGATTTTGCAATAGATCTGACGTACATGGAATTTTATGAATATGTCTATGGAGATTCTCAGACATCCAGGTCATGGTTGTCCCAAAGGTGCTTTTTTCAAGAAGCAACTGGACTTTTTGGTTTTTCGTTGAAGACGTTTTGCTTCTCATATAAGAAGCTTCTTCAGCTCTTGAATGAAATTATGCATAGTCAGGTAAAGTGGAAAATTAGGCCATAAGCGAGATAGCTGTAAGGAACTAGGTTGCATATTTTCCTGCACAGTTGTACAGCCATCTGTTGTAATCAGCCACTGAAAAATCATCAAATAAGTGAATTAGTTACTCAATCAGCAGGTTTCTACTTATAATCTGAAGATTATTGGCATGAATAACCAAAGCTATTGCATTATGTGATCCATGTATTGGGACCTCAAAACTGTAAATCTCATGTTTTGGGGGAAGTACAATTCCTTCCTGATCAAGTTGATTATCAGCTATGTAGCTATATGAATCAGACTACCAATACCTTACATCTTGCCTGGGCTGAATTTCAAAGTATTGAAATAATAAGTAGATACAGTTGTGTTTGGTGAGATGGAAATAATATATTGGAATAAATTTACCTTGCCATTATATTGACCTGTTGTTATTTTATCAGATGAATTTGGTGTGTGTGTATGTGTGTGTAAGCAAATCATGGAAAGTTTTATGCAGTATATCAACATTTTTTTCAGTGCCTCTTGTAGTAATCTGCTATACAGAGGCCTGACTAAAAACTTGTTGTTTTGTAGTGCATGCTTCAGAGCTTATATAGATAGGCAGGCAGAGTTATTTTTTTAAAAGCAAGAACAAATTGATTTTACTCTCACATGATAGGAAGTAAGTTGGGTTTTGCTTGAAAGAGTACGTGTAATTTAAAGTCTGTTCAAACATTTGGGGAGTGTGTATTTTGGTACAGAAGGAGAAATGGATTTAATTGTTTTAACTAGTTAATATTCTTTATGAAAGCATAATACTACTTTGCAATAAAAACAGACCAGGGGCAACTTAAGTATAAAACTGTGAGTGAAACACAAGCTAGTATCACATTTCAGAATGCTTAAATAGATTATTAGTTGATGCTGAACCAATAATAGAGGCATGTCAGTTAAATTATAACTAGGAGAATATTCCAAACAAGGTAGACATTCTCTCTTCCCAGTATCTGGGGTTTTGAAGGTTCTGCATTCCTGGATTAAAAAGGCGTGCCAGAGATTGATTTTGGTGCATTCAGTGTATATTCTCTTAAGTGGTGTGTAACCAGATCCAGTCCCTAACATTATGAATTTTAATATGATAATAAGGGAAAATTATTACTTGTAGTCCTCAATTTATAACC
>JANHJO010002333.1:231257-245212 GCA_032468235.1 Pseudoxyrhopus heterurus | reverse complement strand
GGGATTTGAACTTGCTAAATTGCAGGCAGCTGGCAGCTAGTACTAATTACAAGTACTGCTCTCTAACCGCTGCGCCATATAGGAAAACAGGAGGAAAGAGAAACAGAAAAAAGTGGGATAAAAATGTAACAAATAAATAAGTGATGTACTAATTTGGAATACAGTAAAAAAATAACTGATAGAGAAGATAAAATCTTGTTGGAATGGATACTGCTCAAAGAATAATAGAATTAGTAAAGGGGCAGAAGAATTTGAAATAGGAGTAAGAAAATGAAAGAAAAATAAGTATAAAACAAGTAATGTAATTCAGTGGTGTGATAATTGAGGAACTTGATATGCATGTCTTTGTAACCTTGTGGGATTTTTAAACAATGATAATACTAAAATTCTGAGTGATTATATCTGGATTTATTGAATTCTTCACCAAATGAACAGCTTTTTAATGTTTTCCTCTCTTTAGTATGCGATGAATCATAACATTAATCCTTATAATGGCATTTGTACTTTTGAAATAGTTATGCGATGAGTAACTTTATATGCAAGTTTCCATCAGAAGGAATGGCAATATGGATACATTCAAATACATCCGATACCTTTTATTTTGAGAAGGAGAATTCAGCTTATTACACTTTTTTTTAAAAAAACATAATGAATTCAGAAACTCAGAATTAGTTCACAACAACCGGAATTAAAATTGGATAAAACATCTTTATGTGTAGGAAACTGGCTTATAAGAGATGCCAACTGCCAGTTCAAATAATATAATACCATTAATTATTTAATCTTTTCTTGCAGGGTCCATTGGCATTGGGGGTATTGATTTTGTCTTAAATTGCATCCTTGGGACACAATCTGAATCAAACAACTGGCAAGCATTACTTGGACGTCTTTGTCTTATAGATCGATTGCTGTTAGAATTTCCTGGTGAATTTTATCCCCACATTGTTAGTGGAGATATTTTACAAGCTGATGCTATCATTGACAGGTAATAATTTAGAAAAACTTGCTTTTTAAAAAGTTGGTCTTTAGTATCAAAATGCTAGTTGGTTTGGAAAGTCTTATGTTAAAATCTGTCTTTTTTCTCTTGAAATACTGATGTTAAAAAAAAAAGGTATTTCAGAAAAGTAAGTGGAAATTAACAGCTTTGTGTTCATTTTTAGGTATGAAAAGCTGTTATCTCTACTGAGCTTTGCGCTGCGGTCAATTGACAACTCTCATTCGATGGTGGGCAAATTGTCCCGGAGAATATTTTTAAGTGCTGCCAGAATGGTTGCAAGAGTACCCCAAGTATTTGTAAAACTGTTAGAAATGTTGAGCGTGACAAGCTCAATACATCATACAAGAATGCGTCGGCGATTGATGGCTATAGCAGATGAAATGGAAATTGCAGAAGCCATCCAGTTAGGCATGGAGCAAATGCATTCTGGAGAATGCAGGCATGAATTTGCACAGCCTCCAGTTCCTGATAACTCTCCAGAGACGACGGAGAATTGTACTCCAAGTAACACAATTCAGTTAACAGGTAAAAGTGGGAAAGGATTAGATAGTAAAAAGCGAACTGCTACGCCGGAGGAGTTTTCTGACATGATGGCTGGTATTTCATTGGGACTTCCTGTTACAGCAGGAACAACGGAACAGCCAAAGCCAGCCATTCAAACAAAAAGCAGATCCCCTGGTCAATGCTTGAACTCTTCTCTCTCACCCTGTCATTCCCAAACTATGTTCCCCATTTTGCCTTCCCCCTCTACCCCATCTGCACCTGCAGGAAGTGATATTCCTAAACTCAGATCTCAGGGATTTGTTCCCTGTAAAATACCTTCGGCTTCTCCTCAAATGCAGCGGAAGCTGTCTCTCCAGATTCAAAGAAACTGTGCTGAACAAAAAGAATTGGAAAAGCTTTCCCCTGTTTTTACCCAGGCCAGGCCTCTGCCATTCAGTCATATACATAGGCCAAAGCCATCTCGACCTAAACCGTGTGATGTGAATAAACAGGGGGAAACCTCCAAAAATAGCATGTCGCTCAATTTAAATGACATATCAAAGTGTGATAATAGTATTAGTACAGCTATACCAAGTGAAGAGACTGTTTTCACCCCAGTGGAAGAAAAACATAGCCAACTGGATATTAATGCAGAACTCAGTTCTAGTATGGAAGACTTACTTGAAGCTCCAGCCAATGACGGAACTGTCACATTCAAGTCTGAAGTGGCTGTCTTGTCTCCTGAGCGTGCAGAAAATGATAACACGTATAAAGACGATGTGAATCATAATCAGAAATGCAAGGAAAAGATGGAAGCAGAAGAAGAGGAAGCTTTAGCTATTGCCATGGCCATGTCAGCATCTCAGGATGCTCTCCCAATAGTTCCTCAGCTTCAAGTTGAAAATGGTGAAGATATCATAATTATTCAACAGGATGTGAGTATTTGGGGTTTTGCTATTTCTTACCGTTACTATTGCACAATGCATTTCTGATAGCATTTTCAAGATAAATTGATTTTGTCTCTAGATGCAGCGCTGTTTGTAGTGATAATCACAATGTGAGTGGAAGGTTTTGTAGAAATCACTATTGAAAGAATGCTATGAGAGACTGCAGTAGAAAATGCAAAAAAATGGGAACGTACCTTTCTTACATAGCTGTATGGATAAAAGATAAATGGCATTTATGTACTTACTCATTTGTTTACTCTTTTATTCCCAAACAAGTGCAACAGACACTCCCAATGATGTGCAACAATCCTAAGCAATTAAAGCACCCATAGTAATACATTATTCTTAAAACATTATTCATAAATTAGTCACAATAAAAATTCCAAATAAATTAATGTATTGAACCAACAATAGATCCTAATAATATTCTTTTATTAAATTAGATGACATTTAAAATTGATCCTTCATGAGAAGGTGGACAAAAATGTCAAATGCAGACGAAACATTTGGCTGACTGTTGGACCAACCATAATATATACAATTTATATGCCACCCACCTCCCAGCAACTCTAATTGTTCCTCAAAACAAAACAAAATCTGGTGGAATTTTGGGGTGTTTTTACAGCAAGTAGGACAAGGCAGTTGTATATTGTCCCCTCTCCCCTGTCCTCTGCATGGCTTCAGTACTGGTCAACATGCCTCCCAGCCAACATCTGTCCTTCTCTTCCCTGCCTTCACTTCTCAGTCCTAGTGCAGCGTATCCCACTTCTTGATCTTCCCAGCATCTTCTCCTCTCAGCTGCAGCTCTTATCTATACCCCTGTTTCAATCAGTACATAGACCAAAACGCTCTAAATGTGCATTTTGGTTTGGGTTCACACCAAGCCAAAATCGAACATGTATTCTGTGCACAGAATGTGTTGCTCTACTATTTAACAACCAAAACTTTATGTATTCTCCGTTAATTTGGTTACTTAAATAATTCAGTCACTAAATCTGGGATTTATTTAGGGGAATAAGAATGAGAAGCTTATGTCTATTTTGTTCATGTTATAGTGAAACAATGTTTAATTTCTTGGCTATTATGATCTCTAGACATTTCCACCCTACCCCAGTTAATAGAATGCAGATGTTTATGACTGAATGTGTTCTATTTTGTGAGAGACATGCATGGAGTGAGTTCTAAAATGTAGGATGATCATCTCATTTATCTTAGATACTTATTGTGCTCTATTTTACCTGAAATATGACTGTATATGTCGGGAAGGATCATATTTTTAGCCTCTGGGACACAGAACATTAGAGGCTGCCAGAGTTTGTTTATTTATAACTTTATTTATATCCACATATGTGTTTTTATAGGTGCATCCAACCAATTACAAATCACATCAGTTTCTAACCATTATAGCCTTATAGCAGAGTATTAGAATATGAATAGGAAAAACTTCACCAGAACTTGCTACGTCTGTTCAACTTGGTCACCTAGACCAAGGGATCCCAAACTTGGTCACCTAGGGGTCCTAAACCCCAGGGCCACAGCCCACTACCTAGTTGTGGCCTGTTTGAAACCAGACCGTGAGATGAATGGGCAAGTGCGCCTGTGCGAAACTCCACTTGTGCATGTGGCAGGCACTTGTGCTCACACACAAAGCTCCATTTGTGTGAGCGAAAGGTACTTGCGCTCACATGTGAAGCTCCATTTGTGCAAATGGAGCTTCGTGCACAAGCAAAAGCACCCTCCACTCACGCATGAAGCTTGCCTGCCACTTACATGTCCCCCCCCTCCGCCAAGCTGGAAAGGTTGGGACTGCTGACCTACATTTTCTGAAAATACCTCCCAGGTGGGAGGGACAGTGAATTAGAAATCCTTCTTCATGGCAGCCCCCTCTCTTTGGAACACTTCCCCCAGATGTACATTCAATAGCTATTCTGTAAAGAAACAATTCAGGGCTGTTTTATTTCAGTGTGGTTTTCTCCCAGTGAATGGTAGTGTCTTTTATAATGAATTTACTTGAAGTTTTGTATTGTTTATCATTTGTCTTTGAATGCCTGCCATAGTCATTTGGGAATGGGGCAGGCAGGTTATAAACAAATTAAGTATATACTGGTATGTAGAAAGTCTGTAAACAAATCCTAAAAATTGGCTATTTTTTTTTCTTTAAATTGTTGGGTGGGGCAGGTCTCAATTGGACAACCTGTGAGCTTAAATAAATTCTTGTGCTGTTTGTGTATTCTAAATAGAGGCTTCATATTTTTTTTTAAGAATACATTAATCGTTTTTCCACCTAAATTTCAAAGGATTACATTATCATATCTTTTATTTAATTTGCAGACACCAGAAACCCTGCCTGGGCATACCAAAGCAAAGCACCATTATAGGGAAGACAATGAATGGCTTAAAGGCCAACAGATAGGCCTTGGAGCTTTTTCTTCTTGCTATCAAGCTCAGGATGTTGGCACTGGGACGTTAATGGCGGTGAAACAGGTAAAAAGATATTCGTGAATATTTTGAAAGCATTTGCTAAATGAATATTTGGAAAATAACGTTAGGATGTGCAGAACAGGCACAACAAATATAGAGGTATTTTATCATTAAACGATCATTTTTTTTCCTTCTGTGGACTTGTGAAATTCCTTTTTAAAAGTAATCATTCTAATAAAAAAAGATTGCATGGTATAGTTTCTCCTTGGTCTTTTAAGATCATGGATAGTATCTGTTCTTTTTAGTACTGTTCAGGCGTTTGAATATTAAAAATTAGGCTGGAAACTATTAGCTGAAAAACTAATCTAGCTGAATCTTGGATTTTGAGACGAACCAAATAAATGCCAACTTATTTCTGTGCTGTTTTACAAATTGTTGGATTTGGCTTTTACTTCACTAATAGGACCATCTTATGTGAAGCATTCTGTCAGAATTCAGGCAGTCCTCGCTTATTGACCAGTTGTTTAATGGCTGTTTGAAATTATGACTATCACAAAAAAAAGTTATGGTCCATCCTCAAAATTAATACTGCTGCTACACCCCCCACCCCCCGCAATCATATAAATTATATTTCGTGGCATTACAACTGCCATGCATTTATGACTCGTTGCAATGTCCCATTGTTATATAAGCATAATTTGTGATCCTTTTTGCCATTTTCCAAAAGAAAAACAGTCATAAAATCAAGTCAGGTCATATGTTGATCTGCTTAACAACAAGCACAATGATGTACAACCAAAATTCCAGACTCAATTTTGGTCAGAAGTCAAGGGCTACATGTATTGTCATATCATAGTGCTACAAGAATTATTTTGATTCATTTTTTCCCTTCCCTTGCAGATCCCACAAATATTTCTCCATTGTTCTTGATGTCCCTCTAATTATCAAAGCCTATACCAGTGTATTGTTCTCTTATTTGTTGCAAATGGGGGGAACCATAAGTAGGATGTAGAATTGAATAAGATTGTCATCTTTTTGATCTGTTGGAAGTACTTGTTGAATTGAGAATCACAATTTTTATGACTTTAAAGTGGAATGCATAGCATATTGGATGCACGCATTGTTTCATAATCACAATATACAATTTTTTCATTGCATTCACCAAGAAGCGGTTTAACTACGTAAAGAGTTACTTGGAGTTCCTCTAGGGAAAGAAGTATATACAATTTATTTGAATATTGTCACAATAAAGTATTAATAACAGCAGCAAAAATAGCAGGTATTCAGGATTGTTATATAGTACAGCTGTACAACTTTTTTTAGTTCAAAGGTTGCACTCATTCTTTCAGTGACATTCAAAAAGCGATGTGTGAGACCAGGATAAAATTAAATATAATTTTAAAAAATTCCTTCAAATGATTGCTCTTCATACACAATATATACAAGTGTGTATGTGCGTATTTCCTTTTCTTTCACAGTAAAATTACAATCTGGCAACAATTCTGGAAGCCTCTAGGAACCTCATGTAATCCCTGGGTGCACATTCTGCACTCTGACCTAGTGATATCATACAGGATATCATACTTTGAATCTTTTCCTTCAAATAGTTCAACATGGAATCTTATCTATTTACAACAGTGACAGTTGCTACTTTTCCTGCTAGTGGAATTGTTGAATCAAACCTGACATGTTTTATGAAACAGGTAACATATGTCAGGAATACATCATCTGAGCAGGAAGAAGTGGTGGAAGCCCTGAGAGAAGAGATAAGAATGATGGGCCATTTGAATCACCCTAATATCATTCGAATGCTGGGTGCTACATGTGAGAAAAGCAACTACAACCTGTTTATAGAATGGATGGCAGGTATGTATGCTAAAATGTATCTCTTAATACTCCCACTCTGTGGCACTAGAGTTAAGTTCAGGGTTTTCTCATTGAATTCTGGGTCTGTCTCAGCCCCACCAGGTAGACTAGACCAAGAATCAACTTCACAGGTAGGATAAAACTACTTTTATTGGGCGTGGCTACAATAACAGAATCTTACCAATCTGATTGTGCTGTATCTCCTGTTCTTATAAACGTGTGTATGTGTATGGGGGGTATCTGAGCCTCTTCCACATACTTTCTGCTTGCTATGGATTTAATAACTCAAGAGCCATGGTGGCTCAGTGGTTAGAATGAAGTACTGCAGGCTACTTCTGCTGACTGCAATTTGGCAGATTGAATCCCATCAGGCTTAAGGTTCACTCAGCCTTCAATCCTTCTGAGGTTGGTAAAATGAGGGCCCATTGTTGGGGGCAATATCCTGACTCTTTAAACTGCTTAGAGAGGGCTGGAAAGCACTGTGAAGTAGTATATAAGTCTAAGTGCTATTGTTATCTTAAAGTTTTAAATAATTTTGGACTGGGTTTTCTCAAAAAGTCATCTCGTCCCATATGTAGGAGGATAGCAAAGTTTTGGACAATAGTTGCTTGGAGGAAAATTTTGAGTCCCTCTTCATCATTTTTTATTTATATTTCACATTTCTAGGTCTCTCAATTTCAATGATTCTGGGCAGTTGAACATACAAATAAAAATAAAAAAATAAAACCCTCAAAGTAGTGACAGACAGAAACTTTATTTTGCTCATTGACCAATAAAAACATGTTCAATAAAACAAACAAACAAAATTAACCCCTTGCATCAAAATGTATGCATGGAGATAAAAACAGGCACCCAACTCCCCTATCACTCAAGGCCTGGGCGAAGAGCCTATTTCTAATTTATTCAATTTCTGTAGCCACCCATGTCAATCCAATTGAGTAATGCTCATTTGAAGGTCTGTACGGTGAAGAATCATTCTAAGGGGATATTGTTTAGGAAGGCAGATGCTGCAAGAGAGAAGGCCACTTCCTGATTCTTGATTGAAGGGGCCAGGAGCAAGCTGACTCTGTTCAATCTTACAGAATGAACAGAATTGGACTGTTTTAAGGAACTTCGAAATCTTGATGAGAATTCCTTAAATTAATATTTTGCAACAAGAATCTATTTTGCTTTCTTGCTTATGTTATATGTTATTAAGTATAAGTTAAATGAAAAAATATTTTTGTTCTTGTTTCTTTTAGGCTGAGTAAAACTATTAGATGGTTATTTCCTGTAATTGTTTGCCTCCCCCTCAGGCTTTTAGTTATAATGCTCTTAATTCAGCATTTCTCAGCCTCAGTAGAATGACTTTCGGGGTTTAAGGACTGGCAAGCAGAGGAGAAGGAAGTAAATAAGTTACTGTAGACATATATGTTGATCCATCATTAAATGTGTGTGAGCAGCAATGTGATGAGTATGGAATGTTGCAATGTGGAACAGTAAACATACAAGATACATCTATTTATCAAAGAAGAAGAAAATTTGCAATAGAAATAGACAACTTTAAAACCTTCAGGCTGGGCAAAATAGTGCAACTTAGGGCTATGCTGAGACTATCCCACAAACACTGAGCACTAGTGATTAAAGCAAGCATATTTTCAGGATATTTTGATGTAGAGATTTCAAAGGCTTTGTCACATTATCTCTGTGTGCATATACATACATAGATGCTTTTCTTTATTAGCACTACTGGGGAAACTTGTCTATGAACAGAGACACTCAAACAGGGTCTGGTAAAACTTTCATAACAGTTCTACCAAGAGTTCTTGAAGATTCTGCATCTATATTTCAAGGGAAGGTGTTTTGTGAAGATTATATAACACTAAATTTTATTGTCCCATTCTTAGAAAATTGTTAATAAAATATAAAGTGTGTGTGTGTGTGTATAAAACATTTCTTTTTCTCTGTATGATAAAACAATCACATATAAATGTAAGGTAGCCAAAGAGAATTCATTGAAAGCCCTTAGAATTCCTTTCCTTCCCTGTAGATCAAATTTTGCAATTGTTTCAAAATGCTGTTTTTAAATAGTCAACCTAAATGGATAAAATATACTTCTGTTTTTCAGGAGGATCTGTTGCTCATTTGTTAGGTAAATATGGAGCCTTTAAAGAGTCTGTAGTTGCCAACTACACAGAACAATTGCTTCGTGGCCTGGCTTACCTTCATGAAAATCAGATCATTCACAGAGATGTCAAAGGTAAGCTCAATGTTACTATAGCTGGACATTTATGCATTGCCAATCAGTGAGCCATCAAATGGGAATACTTACTTTTAGTTCATTCATCACTATCTGGTTTCATTCTTTAAATTGTTGGTAGATGTTAACTTGCCTCAATGTGTTTAGCTATCTTGGTATCATTGCTTGTGTAACGTTCAGTACTTGTTTCTCTTCATCTTGGATTTTCAAGTGTGTTGAAAAGCTCTAATTTTGGGAATATTTACATGATATGGAAGATATGTCAGTAGTTCTCAGGAGGAATTATGATTATCTTCAAAAATAGTCTGTGATGTAGTACTGAAAGCACAAGATAAGTAGGATTGTATGCTGCCAGGCTCAGTGCTAACTTCTCTTAGGTTTCTTCAAGCCTAGTTGTTATATATTATTGTATGTATAATCCTCTATAAGATAAATATTTATATATAAAAGACAAAGGCAGAGCTCTGACTTGCCATCCAAGAGAACTTGCTTAGAAATGAAAAAAAGATTCACATTATATTTTTTAATATTTCAAGTGCTATTGGATACCTACTTTAGTTTTTTTTAGTTTTAATATTCTATTTGTGTTCTGAAAACAAAATATATATTGTATTTAGTTGTTGCTTTCTTACTATTTCTTTTAACTTAGAAATCATAATAAAATTTGGGAACATCTCTAACAGACATATGCAACAGCAATAAAAAAGCCTTGAGTATATAACTATTCAAGTATCCAAATTGTTATTCTGTCCTTTGATTCTAATTTATTGTATAGTCCATTATTATTATGCTAACTTTTATATATATAATTCAACAACGTAGACTGCAACATATATTTAAATTTTCCCCAGAATTTACTTTATTGAATAAAGAAAAAATAGTTCCTTTTTTTATTTTCTACCACAAATGTATTTGCATTTATTTTATCACTTAATTGCATTTCTAATAATGCCAACAGGTGCCAACTTGTTAATTGATAGCACAGGTCATAGGCTAAGAATTGCTGATTTTGGAGCTGCAGCTAGATTGGCATCTAAAGGAACTGGTGCTGGAGAATTTCAAGGACAGTTATTGGGAACTATTGCGTTTATGGCACCAGAGGTAAGATTTCATCTTGGGAAAAGGAATATTCACAACTTTTAACTTTACTTTTCTTTAATTCCATGAAACACTAATTTGGGAGGGCACATGAATATGAGAAGATCCTTATTTGATCAAGCCAAAATCCAATTCCATGATTCCCACATAAGCCAACCAGCCATCTATTTCAAAGAAACTCACTAGAACTGATTGAAATAGTTCCCATTTTTGCCCTCTCAATATTCAGAGTTTGGCTGACTTCGAATAATTTAACGTTCATCTATCACCTAAGGCAGAGGTGGGAAAATGGCTGGTTCAGGAATTCTGGGAGTTGAAGTCCACAAGTCATAAAAGGGCCATAGTTTCCTACTCTTGACCTAAGAACCGAGACATCATCTAAAGACAGATGCATAATTTGTAGGGCAATAGCAGCCATAATCATATCCAAATGCCCTTGCTCAGTTTTTTTCTTAACTTGAAATAGTTAATGAACCTGTCACCATAGTAATATGAAATGATGCCCAAAATCAGATATTGCATCTGCATTTTCAATCATTTATCTGATGCTTCTCTCCTGTATGTAGGTACAAAGTTCTTTCATTGTTAGTTTGAAAAGTATCTTCCCCATTACAATATTAGTAGACCAGCCTGATTTGTGATGATATATGAACTATCCTTTAAGAACAAGTTACAAGTGAGCAATGCTGCTCATGTTTTAAGAAACATTGTTCTTGAAATAAACAGCAAAATGCCTTCACTTGTCTGCCCTAATAGCACTGGCATTTTCTTTCTTTGCTGTCAAACAGAGTTCATGTTAGACAGCTGCTCTTAAACAAAGAATAGCTAAAAATACATAAATGATTAATGCACTTTGGAAACCACAAATAGTTCTCCATTTCCATGTTCTCTTCAAAGAAAGTTAACGGGGCC
Organism: Pseudoxyrhopus heterurus; assembly: GCA_032468235.1. NCBI lineage: Eukaryota > Metazoa > Chordata > Lepidosauria > Squamata > Pseudoxyrhopus > Pseudoxyrhopus heterurus. The sequence goes on along the minus strand of JANHJO010002333.1, from coordinate 234,249 downwards.
ACTGGTCTCCCATGAACAAGTATTTAATTTTTATGGGATTTCTAAAATATAGCAAAGCTGAAGAAAATCTATAAAGTTGACATTTATGCTCTGATCTGGAATTTTCAAGTGTTAATTGTAAGAGTAATATTTTCAGGAACAGTGTTTTATGGATACTGAAATAAAGCAATCTCTCAGGACATTTTATGATGGCATCCTACTATTTTAGGCTAATCTCATGATAAAGCATTTTACACTAGTTTTTTTTAAAGTGCTCCATTGATGAATCAAAGTTAATCTCATTTATTTTTTCCTCTCTTAGGTGTTGAGAGGCCAACAGTATGGCAGGAGCTGTGATGTGTGGAGTGTTGGCTGTGCAATTATAGAAATGGCTTGCGCTAAGCCCCCCTGGAACGCAGAGAAACATTCCAATCATCTTGCTTTGATATTTAAGGTAAAATGAGCCGTAAGAGAAAACGTGTAAAGCCTATAGTTGAGGAAATGCACTGAGAGCTTCTTTCATTCAAAGGCCACTGACATGCCCAAGAGTGCAGTGTAAATTTGTCATTAGAACTTGAGAGGAAAGGAATTTTCAGCAGATAGCTTGGTTAGGCTAAATGATATTCATGCACGTAAACAAAAGGACGTGAAGAACATTATATATCCTTTTCAAAGGGTGATTAGGGATTTCTTATATTTTGAAAGCATTCTTTCAGTTTGAGAAAAATTTTCTGTAATAGCCACATTATATGCAGGGTATTCCAATTTATTATTTTATTTCCAAAGCGGGTGAATAAATTCCAGTAGTTTAAAAAATAACAGTTAAAAAGAAAAAGAAAAGAAAAACAAGAAATATGTTTTCCTTCCTTCTTGCCTACTGTGTCTCAGGGATTAATTACTGAACAGTCTGAAAATCTGTTGCAAAGTATGCAGATATCCTCCACCATAGAGACATGTATTTATAGTGTCAATATATAGTCAATTCTCATGATTTTCGGTAGTTCTGTTCTACAAGTTGCCACAGACATTGAAGTTGTGAATATTGAAACCTCATCTGAGAATGTGTGTGTAAAGCGACTCGATTTTTTTCTGTTTTGCACATCCACAAATGATTGCAAAAAACCAAAAGTCTTGATTTTGTGGTTACAAAGAAATTTTAGAAAGTAGGCAAATACATAAATATGGAATCTGCAAATAATGAGAATCAACTGTACTAAACTTAATGTGTACATTGTCAGCAGTGCAAATACTAAGATGCTCTGCAGAATATAATCTGTTGTTTTGGGCTTTTTGTGTAATAATTATTTTGTGTTTAATTGTAGATTGCTAGTGCAACTACAGCTCCAACAATCCCACTCCATTTGACTCCGGGCTTAAGGGATGTGGCACTTCGATGTTTGGAGCTCCAACCTCAGGACAGACCCCCAGCAAGAGAGTTGTTAAAACACCCTGTCTTTCGCACTATGTGGTAGTTGTAGAAACCTGGGGGTACACTGAACTTGATGCTACTGAAAATATAAAGTGCTGGTCTTCCTGTGCAGGTTTGCATAGCAATATGTATCAATTGCTCTGCTGGCCTTAATTATATGTTTTGAGGACTTGAGGTCAGTAGAGGACCTATATGTATGTGACTGACAAATCGAGATCTTGACATAAGTTCAATATGTAACATTTCACAAATTGTGCAGAAATATGTAAACTGTGCCTTTCTCAAAGATGTGTCTGTTCATGAACAGAGAAGCAATTCCTCTTTTAGATCTGCATGATTATTTAGTGGAAAACGTGATTTTTTTTTTAAAAAAACTTTATTTTAAAGCATTTCTTCAGTGATATTAGCAGTTGAGTGGCTAAAGAGCCATTTAAAAATGCATCACTATTTTTTTTCAGTACATGCAAATTTCAAAAAAATCAATTTTAAAGAAAGTTTGTGTCTACATTATGGTGAAGCATGTTCTTTATGTGGAAAAAGAAAATTTGGATAGTTTTAAAATCACCTTTGCCTGCTTTAGAGTCACTAAGTATGGCAGTTGTGGTTGATTTACTTACTATTAGTCTTGTAACTGTCCTTTGGAAGTTACCACTGTGTAGTTTCATTTTATCTTTTCTTCACATTCAGGGAAAAAATGTTTTTAAAAGAAACCCAAATAGCTAGAATTAAGTTCAAGCTAAATATTGCTGGACAGCTTACTGTAAAGAAATATGGTTAAAATTGGTTTGAAACCTGCAATAAAATGCTGCCCTTGAGTCAGTGTTTTTAACAAGATGTGTAACGGGGGTAGGAGTGCACAAGTTTTTTTGAATAACAGAACTTCATAGCCAAGGACCAAATGAATGTTCTGTTTTGAAGCCCTTTTTAATATCACAGCTCATGGTAAAATTGTGGTAGAAAGGAGTATTGTGTCATACTGCCTTCTGATACCCAACTTCTATTCTATTTAAAGCTGAAGCTTTAAATTCAGCCTTACTCTTAGCATTGCATTATGTTCGCTGTTTTTCCTGCTGTTTTCCTTATGCCATTTGTCATCTTTTTACTGGGGCTGTGATCCGATTTGGTGTGAACCCCTTCAGATAAGGAGAAATACATCATGGGCACTTGTCAAGAGTCAAACCTGAAACCCCCAGAAGCAGTTTCTACGAACGGTGACTTTATCCCTACATTAATAGTCTTTCCTAAAAACAGAATCCTATTTTGATTAAAACAAAAAACAGGACAAGACACTGTTGCTTATTTAGGTGTCTTCCCTTAATAACAAATGGAGAGGTTCCAAAATTGGGAATGAGTCAGTGAGCATGACATTGCAGCAATACGGGACAGACGAGACAACTTGTCTCACAACAGGCTGACCTTGTGGCCTTGAAGCATGATCCTTGCACAGCCCCATCATTTACAATTTGGATTACAAATTAGTTATGTAAATTACCTTTAAATTTAACATGAAAAAAAATCCACCTACCTTTAAAGTGATATAAAAAAATATACACACTTTCTATATGTATATTATAAAATGTGGCA
>JANHJO010002333.1:193207-203482 GCA_032468235.1 Pseudoxyrhopus heterurus | reverse complement strand
CTTTCCTTTCCTTTCCCCTTGGGTTCCCTTCCCTTCCACCTTTCCTTTCCCCTTCGTTCCCCTGCGACATGCTGCAATTCAGTGTTCTTTGCCCGATTTGCATGCCTTGCCTCTATTGGCTGGAGAGCCTCCAATTTGCATACGTTGTCAGTTGGTCCCTGAGCAGCTGCAGTTCCCTCGCACACGCTCAGTTCAGTTTTATTATTTTTTTGGTGCGAGTGTGCACTTTGCCACCTTTTTGGGGGGTGTTGTGGGGTGTCTAGGTGTTCATGACCCAGACAGGGACCTTTTCCCTATGGAAAGCTATCTATGTACCAAATTTGCGAAGGATTGTGGGAGAACTGTAATTTTGTATACAGCACAAACAAACAAACTTCCCTCCCGGACTTCTCTTTTATAGATATAGATTGTGTACTCCCATATATTCCCATTCATCAGCTAGAGGTCAAGGAGAGCATGACATGGGACCAGTGACTGGCTAAAGATGTTAAAGTAACATTCACGTCTGAATAAATTAAAATTTCAATTAGCAGGCCTCAGATGCAAAAAACTGCATTTCTACCCAGATAACCCTTGAAAGGATGTACAAGTCTGTTGCATCTGTAGTAATCCAGACACAGCAGTTAAATTTATCTTAATTTACCACATTTATGGTGATTTATAATTTTATATAATGAGATTACACATGATATAAACTAATATGTCATTTGCAACTTCTGTGTAATCACACCATTATATAGATGATAAATACAATCATATCCTTTCTCATCTAATAGATATTTGGAAGTAACAGATAGCCCTCTCCTTAGCAGGCCTATTAAAATGTGGTTTTCATTGTAATTCTTAGCAATTTTTGAATATTTTTAAATGTAGCATACTTCATTTAAACACTCAAAAACAATGCATAAATTAAGTTCAAGATAACCAAATATTCCATGTCTCATGATCTTGAACTTAAATCTATTGATGTTTTAATTTTTACTTTAATTGATAATATATTTTAAACAATGATTTTGAAATCTAACCATTTAATAAAAAATATTAATTACCTTTTTCATCATTGCAACTTTTGCCTAAGAAAGGTGGTATTTCAGCCTGGTATTGTGAACCAATCATTATTTCCTGAAAAAATTAGAACATGTGGTATTGTAACGATACATATCTCATTATGATGATATATATTTGTGAACCAAAAAGACCAGGATTCAATTACTGTTTTTTCTCAAGATCCATACCCACAAATATTTCCAGGCTCAGAGTGGGATCACAACAAAATTCTTTTTTAGCAACAATACACTCAGGCAGATCTCCTACTCTTTAGGTTACAGTTGAAATGGGGAAGTAAAACACTTTCAAGTGCAAATATAAATTTGAAGCTTTGAGGCCAGCAATAAATGTAATTCTAGGACATTTTATACATCTTGATTTCAATCTTTATATATTTTAACTATGTAGAACACATACAAAAATTATACATTACTATAGATCATTTTAAGAATTACCTTTCGCAAATCTTCAGATGAATTACCAGTATCTACTTCCACATCTTCACCATCAGATTCTTTATCACCATCACAGGTAGTGTTTGCTTTTTACAATAGAAAAGGAGTATTAACAGACAACTATTTTAACATTTTAATGTAATATTGAAATAAAATGTCTCCCTCAAATCATGTCCAACTTCTGTACATATTCCCATGTTCAAAGCTCATGTTCACAGCTAAGTGCTTTATTTAGTAACTACATTTCTGTATCACCCCAATCAGATGACTGTGGATGATGGAAACATAGAAGAGTCCCTGTCTGAGCTCAAAACATCTGTTTATATCTCTACACACTTCCAAAATTGCTTGAAAAGCGTCAAAATACTTTTAAGGTAGTGAGAAGCCTTTTGGAAATGGAAACATTTTCCAAACCCCTAATTCTTACATCATAGAATTATAAATTTGACTATAAGCAAAATTGCTAGCCCTCCCCTCCCCAACCTTATCTATGCTTTATCTTCAGCAAATCAATACCTAAAAATTCTGGAGAAAAATAACTAATCACAAATATTCATTCCAGTTACATAGCCATCAATTAAAATATATGGTCACCTAACTTGTAGAAATGTAACTCCAGGCATTCCACAACAATAAAAACAAAATCACAGCATTCCAATCACAAATTATTTGGGGCATATCAACATGCACACCACCTATCAGAATGAATTCATGTAGAATCCTAACATTCTGGCTAAATAATACTTTTCATAACTATCTTACATTTCTAATTTACATTTACTTTACAGATTTTTGTCACATTTTCTAAGATTTGTTTCTTTGCAGGTACAATTGCTTATTTTGGTCCAAGTCTGGATGGGCAGAATCACGTGAGATGAATGGGGTTACAGAGACAATGTGATCTGGGATTGTAGAACCCAAGTAAATGATTAATGTACCCAGAGAGAAGCTGTGATGCTGCCTGCTCTTAAGGAATATATTAGCCATATTAGACGAATTGTGTCTAACTGTGTCCAATATTTCTTAGGGAATGATGTTGAGAACATGGTATGGACTGTTAGAGAAGATCCTAAAGAAAGCTAATTGTCTAGCTCTTTTAAACAGGATTCAAGTTCAGTCAGAGATTGGAAATAACATTAATTGTTTTGTTGGTTGGCTTTAATTGAGACTGGAAGGGGAAATGCAGACCTACTGGCTGCATTCAATATTGCCAAGCATGGTATCTGAGATTTGAAGGCACAATTCTACAGTAATTCTACTTTTGAGTGGGCAATTCTAGTCAGTAGTCATGAGACAAAGCAACTGAGTCTATAGATACTGAGTGTGGAATATCAGACCTCAATTCTCACCCCCTAATTTAATATTTAATATTCGTATGAAATCACTAGAATAGATCCTCTTCTGCTTTAAAGTGAGTTATCATTACTATGCTGATAATACACAAATTATACACTGTCAATGCAGACCATGTAAAAGATGCTCTGGATGTCTTAAACCATAATACAGAGGCTATAAGGACTGAATTTGGAGGAAAAAGTTCAGATGAAACCAGAGAAAAGTTCAGTTGGTATTCATTTGTAAATAGCATGGTTTTCTTGTCACAGAGCTATGGATTGCCATAGATAGGGTCATAATCTCCTGAAGGAGAAGTTCTCTCCTTTTGCATAGCTTCACTCTGGCACCACGTTAGAACCCCACCAATGAAATTCTTCAGTATATTTTTACAACCACTTAGTACAACAAAATGGATTAGGAAAAAAATAAAATTTTGAAAATGCAACAGAATTTGTTCTTCAAACCAAGACAGATGACTAATGGTCTCACAATTCTAACATAGCTAATTTGGAATAATTTGGAGTACTGATTATATTTCCTTACATCTTAAAGGTCGAGGAAAAAAATCTGTTGTTTCATGTGAAGTAACTGATGGTGTCAAATCATCAGCAGAAGATTGTGTTTCTTCATCATCTCCTGACAAAAGGTCTTTGGCTATTTCCTCCTATAATCAAAAGAATCAATCATTAGTATCATTCATGTCTTGAAGAATTAACTAATAAAGCTGAGTTCTGATTCAACAACAATCCAGAGCTGGGAGGGGAGGCAGCAATTCAGTGTGATTTTTCACCTCAAGTTGTAATATTAAAATTAACAAAGGTGGGACAGAAGTGCCTGATATGCCTCATCCCTCATTCAAAATCCTCCAACAAACTCTGTTTCTGCATGAAAAAAATTGAAAAACTATGTACAATGCTATTTGATTACAGCAGTGTGTTAATGTATACTATGGCATTAAATGGATGTGGAGAGATGAACTGGATTCAGTGATTAATGTGTCTGTTCTCCAATCACGGAAGCGCTACAATCAGATTACATTGGTTTTCTCAATCTGTGAAGAAAAAACTTGAAAGAGAATCTTAGTTCAATACTTGCCCATTTATTCCCTGTCTATTTTTAGAAACTGCAAGAATTGTTATGGTTGTCTGTCTGATTTAAGGACTATAGTTTTTTATGTAAAATCAAAATATCAGTGAACTTTAAACTTTTTTTCAGATCCCTTACATAACAATCAGCTCTGAGTCAATCATAGGCAATTTTTGTCATCACTCTTTTCCTTTGGGCAAAATCTACTTTTGAGTAAAATGTCATATAACTACCTCACTCTAGAATCCTTTTCATGCAAATGTTATTACCTTCTGCCAGGAGTGTCAAACTTGATTTCATTGAGGGCCGTGTCAGGGTTGTGTTTGACCTCAGGGAGCTGGGGTGGGCGTGGCCAGTTTGACATCACTCATGTCGGGGCGCCTCTGGTGGCCCAAGTGCTCTGCCAGTGAAAATGGGTTCCCTAGCTCTGTTCCTCCCGAGCTCCGTTTTCATTGGCAGAGGCACCACGGGCCTCTCCTTCTCTGTTTCCAGAGTGGCCCCTTGGGCCAGATCTAAGTACCCCACAGGCCATATCCAGCCAGATTGACACCCCTGCCTTCTGCTTCAAAACAAAATAAATATGCGTACTTTTATAGAAAGTAAAGTTTAGTTTGAAATCCTTTCCTCTAATCTATAATACATTTGTTATTCTCTGTTTATAACTATTCTTTCTTGTAAATTTCATCTTTTTCTGTGGTGTTTTTAAAAAAGCTACTTTTAAGAAATCATTCAAAACCCTCTGCACTGATTTCTATGAAATACCTGCTTCCGTCATATAGAATACTTAAATTTCCCTGAAATTTTACTCCTCTCTCTCTCTCTCTGTATATGTGTATGTGCAGGTAGATATTTGTGTGTGCAGGTAAGTAGGTAGGGTAGGTGGGTGGATAAATGGAACGACAGACAGACAAGACAGAGTTTGAACGCATTTATATACGTATGTACATTTTTGTTACATAGCTAATGGATAGCTGGAACACCAGTTTCCCAAACAATATTTAAAAACCTGCTTTTAAAAATTTTCTTGCTTTACAAAAAGAAAAAACCCTTATACAAAATAGCACTTGATGTACTTGCCATATTGCATCCTACTTTAAGTTTACATCAAAGTGTAATATCTTACTGTGCACTGATAATACATTTTTAAAACTACAGATATGCCCAGTCTTCATTCTGAATTCTGCTATTCTACTTAAAGCTAGGCTTGCTCACATATCCATCCCACCGCTTTTGCGGAAATAGCTTTCAAGTTAAATATGCCTAGAACTACAACCTACTGAAATTTAAGGAATAATCAATGTCAGATTCATGCTCAGGTAATACAAGAATTGAATCTCTCAGTGGAATGAGCTCATAATAATAACAGAACCTAGGAATCTCCTGCCTTTTATGGCAACAGATAAACTTACTTACTTTATCCAAAGTCATGTCTGGAAGCTCATCTGCAAGTTCACTTGGGGAACTATCTGCGCTGGAACTTGCTATAACAGGAATGGTAGATTCATATCCATAGAATGCTAGCAAATCTTCTAATGGCATGCTTCCTTCCTGAGGTTTTTTTTTTTTTTAATAAAGAGAAAATAGATTGCCATTTGTAGAAGACCATATGATTTTGCACACATGTTGAGGAACAAAGTAGTTTAAATAATTAAATAGAAATTATGCTATTGGTAAAAATATTTATCAATGCTTCATTTTTTATTGAAACTGATAATCCCTTAACAATTTGAACTATTAGTTTACAATCTAGCATGCATCATTAAAATTGAAATATAAAGTATTCGCTTAGCAAACAAGAGACCTGAACACAGTGCAACAAAGCAATCAATGTTTCATTACATGCAAATGCAATGAAATTATATAATAATTATATTTATCTTTAGAGCTAATATTTCATTCCAAAAAGAAGTTGTACTGACATTGCTTTCCCTCATTTATACTTCTGCTAATATAAATAGGATTTCCAGTTATTTTTTAAATAGCTGTTCCCAGAAATTATTTATTGGCCTGATTTATATCACTGTAGTAAATAGTTGCCTTAAAAGTTGTAGAATGCAGCACTCTCAAATGATGTTTGAGAACAAACCTTGAGATTCATTCTCTTACCTTTTCTAAGTCTTCAATCTCAGAACTGAAATTTTTGCCTTCATCCATCATTTCTTCCTCTTCCAGAGTTCTTTCATCATCATAATCATGTACCAACATTTCAGCAGTAGGGTCAAAGTCATGATCCTCAGAAGACAAAGAGCCAACTGAAAAAGATAATTTGAATCTCTTTAGCAAACGGTACTAATATCTTAAATATATTACCAAAATTCAAGAATTAAATGCCCCAAACAAGCATGTATCAACATGGCATGAATTTTAAGCACAGCTGTACATTCTGCAGAGTAAATCAAAGAGAATATTAGATTAATGCTTCTTGTTTTAAAACAATTCTACAGGAATAGGGAAGAGGCTTCCCTGGAGCAAACATATACAATGGACATAATAGAATGATTTCATTACAGCTTTTGTCAAAAGCACTAAAATTGAAATAATCATATTTTCACTTATACTGTACTAGTATTAGCTACACCAGTCCTAATCCCACTGGAGCTATACAATATAGTTATAACTTTCCTAGCTAGTTGATTTTGATTTCATGGGTTACTGAATGTGCTGAAACCGATATAAACACAATAGTTTGCATGTGGAAGCTCACAGAATTTGTTATCAGGAAAATAGCGCTATTTCAGAATGCTAAAAAATAGCCAACTTATCTGAAGAAATGGTTCAAATTCTAAAGCTAATAAATTTTGGAGGAAGGGCTAAAGCTACCTAAAAATGTTAGTACTGGTTTCCATAGTTTACTGTGTTTACAGAACAATCTCAGTACAAAACACTATTTTTTAGACCCTGAAATGCTAGGAATTCTGGAAGATATTGCCCCAATGGCTTCAGGATATCACTTTGGGAAGATGGTTATACACTGTTTTGCAGATTTAGAAAAACATATTTTGACAATGAATGACAATTTTAAAATCATGCATATTGGCAGGTAGAAACACCTAGCTGATCATGGGTGATTTTGACAAAGATAAGCATAGTTTATACTTGGATGGGAGACCACCAAGAAAGCTCAAGGCTGTAAGCTAGATAGAAAGATTGAAAAATGTCAGGGAAGAAGGCAGTAGCAACCAAACTGCATCCTTTTGTCAAGAATGTAGCATGGATGGGTTCTTTTAACCTCAGGAGTCAAGCTGGATTCAGGTGAATCTTTATGATTTTTGTTTTTAATAAACTGGAAGTTAATAGAATGTCTTCAAATTATACATTTCCCATTAAAAAAAAGTATTTGCACTTGGACAGAAAATGTATGAGGTAAATCCAATTTACCTGAAACTGTCAAAATTAACCATCTAAACAAGCTGTAATTTTAATTAATGTACATAAAAATATATATAAAACAGCTTATTTTATTCTTTTAGAATTTTTTTATTTATTTCTTTGAAAATGATTATGTATGGCACTTAAAAATTGTTTATTCAAATAAGTGTGTTCAGTCATGATAGAAATAATGACAAATAAGTTACATTTATTAATCAAATTTTAAGAGTTTAAAATGTATAAGATTTCAGCCAAATTTAAGCATGATAAAATGCCTTTATTCTTGATAGAAAATATAAAATTGATGTGATCAATGCTTAACTTTAGCTGATTTTGCTCATTTTTTTTAATTAAATGATTCTTAGAATGAATATTGATCTTAAATAAAATTTATACTGTACTATTGTAAGGTGAAAAATCTTAAGTAACAATAAATTTGGATCATGATTATAAAGTTAATATAAACTTCTGCTTGTCTTTATCAGAGCAAGCCATAGTGATTTAATGGAGCTTACTCCTTTAAAAAGTGGTATTACAGCTCTACAGATGAATTTTAAAGGGAGGGGAGTAAACTTGGGTTGTCAACCCTGAAGTGAGCCTGGCCAAAGCCATCTTGGAGACTTCAGGGTTGCCACACAACAGTGGGAGGGGGGAAATAGTTAGATGGGGTTTTGTAGCCAAAACAATAAAGTTTTTCTATGGGAACCACGGTTATTCTCACAGGTGGCTGGCCATAGGAGCCGGTAACCCAGCAACCAGTCAGCACCTGGATTGGACAGCGTGACCAGTGACTTGGGGAAAAGGAGAAAACTTTTACTTTTAATTAGGTGAAAGCCGCGGGGAAACCTCAGAGTCAGTTTTCACCAGTTTGTGCCAAAATGATGTATCCAATAAACTGTTCTTTGAGGAACTCAAGTGCCTTGGAGTTTGTTTTCTATAGGTGTACTACTTGGAATGCTGACATGGGTATCATGTCCCACTTCCTCAATCTGCTAGATGGATGATACCAAGGCCACCCTCAAGCAAATGTAGCTGATGGGCCTGATCTCTAGGGCCATTTTAGGAAATAAAAAAGCTTTGGATTCAGAGAATCCAAGACTGATTTTAGACAAATGGCCAACATTTGGAACACAGCAACAGATCTATCACATTGTTTTTGCAGTCATACCAAGGGCTGTGCTTACTGTCGTGAACCATCTTGGGGACCTTATCAGTCCAATCAGGTGGATTTACTTCTGAAAAACATGGTGATCAAGTTAAAAAAGCTGGAATTTTCAATTCATTTCCCATAAAGAAAGTCCTACTGAACTGTAGTGAACTTACTTCCAAGTAAACATATTTAGTATCATGCTCAGCAAGTGGAGGGAATCTTACCCATCCAAACTTGTGCCAGACATCAGATTTCTAGTGTAGCACTGCACTATAATTACATTAGCAAGATGTTTTATCGATTCTTCTGAAAAATGTATTTGAAGTACTTTCAAAATTGTTTTATATTTACATATTACATGTATTATTAAATATGTATATTTAAGAAAGAATACCTTGATAGCATAGTTCTACTCTTATCTACTCATAATTTATCCTGAATTCAAAGGGGTTAACTCCAAAATTATATCCAGAAATATTAAGTCAAATTAGTTAATATTTTAAAATATAATGTACTGTCTAACAAGTTGATCAAAGACATGTTATAAGACTGTTCATATATGTTGTATGTAAAATATCTAATATATTAATTTTGATTTTATTACAAGTTAAATACATTGCACTTTATTTTCACTGACAAAAGTAACTCTGCTTCTATTTCCACTCATAAAATTACATTTCTATTTAGTTCATTAACATCCTATAAAGAAAGAAATTAGCATTATTGCTTAAAACTAAAGAAGCATTAAGATCAAGGCTGAATGCTTCCCAATGCAATGGGACTTTCCTTAAGTCAATATATATAGGAATACACACATTCTATTCTAGCCAGGGACAGTTGGGTCCCATTATTGTCAATGAAACTTACTTCCAAATATGTTTACACTTGCTTTTATTTTCCTTTAAAGGAACAGCATCTATTAGCTGAGCATCCCACTGTTCCCTAAACACATTCCAAAGAGTTGACAAAACTTTTGGAAGAGGATTGGGGAAGTATATAGGGTTGAAGGACACAAAAAAATGGCAAATTTCCATTAAGTGAACAGAAAGCTTCTAATCGGATCTCATTCCCTGCTTTTATTGTATTGTTTATCTTTGTACAAATAAAATAGTCCATTGTTATAGGGTCTAAAGCCCACATTAACAACCTTATAAGAAGTCCAATTTACTTCTGAAAATATGGTAATCCAGACTGTGATTTTAACTCATATTGCAAAATACAAACTAATGAAAATGGTTTACTTCCAAATAAGCATGCTAGATATCATGCTTAATAAAGAAGCAGGAGGTCTGCAAATCGCTGAAGCAACCATTTTATTGAACAATATTTGAAATTGAAGTTTCTTGCATATTCAATAAATGTTTGGAAATCAAACAGAACAATTTGAAACAGGTTACAAGAATTTATATAGGGCAAAGAGCTTCATACTTTCAATAAGAACCAAACAGGTGATTTTAAGATAAAACAACTGAGCATGAAGCATGAATTAGAGACAATGAAGGAGGAAATAATCATTTTAACATAATCAAGAAAACATATAACACATCTTTGATAGATGTGCCTGTACTCTGGCCCTTAGCCGTACCCAAAAGCTTCCCACTGCCGGAATCACAGAAGAAGGAACTGAACAGGACAAACCTGGGCTCGAACTCCCAAAGGAAGCCTGGAACAAGCAATGAGAGAGGGAGGAAAAAAACAGATTACAAATAGGCTGGCCAGACAGATTTGGAAAAAGTGGTCATAAAAGGAAAATGTTAAGGCAACCCCTCCTAATTATTCAATCTCTCTCTCTCACACACACACACACTTCCCCATCTTTCCCCCCCGAATTTC
>JANHJO010002333.1:180589-193096 GCA_032468235.1 Pseudoxyrhopus heterurus | reverse complement strand
ATTCAGCACCCCAAGTTGCTTCTCTCCCTCCAACCTTCCTCTTTTTCCAACTCCTCTGCCTCGTCCGCGACGCGAGACCCGGGCCTTGACACCAGTCCCATCCCAGCCGGGCCCGCCCGAGAGGTGACAGGGGTAGCTTAAGAAGGAGCGACCAAAAGATCCGGGCTGCCCGTCGGAGAATCTCACCGCTCCGTCGCCTCCCTCCTCATCTCACCCCAGCCAAACATTCTCCATCCCGGATTCCGACCCTCGCGGAACCGGAGAAAGGAGACCTCTCCGCTCCCGGGCCCGGGACTGTGGGTGGAGACCGGTAGAGCGCTCAGCAGACAGCTAGAGGCAGACGGACCGACGGACGGACGGAGGCAGCCGCGGCCTAGTCGCGCAGGCTGCGCTTCTCCGCTTCAAGTAGCTTGAGGAGCCCCCAGGCGCCTCCCGAGGCCTCCTTGCTGGGGCTCCGACCACCGGGAGGGAGTTATAGGGGTGCCGGAGCGGCCTCAACGGGCCGCCCCGCCGTGAAACTCGACCAGGAACCGGCCGGACCCCAGCGCCCCTACCCGCTTTCCCCGCTCACCTCCGCCATATTGGGAGCGCTCGGGCTGAGCAGCAGCGATGCGCCAAATGCCCGGATGGGGCCGCTAAGCCAATGGCAGCCCGGCCGGGACTGGGGCTACAGCCGGGGTGGGGAAGGAGCGGGGAAGAAAGCGGCCTCCCTGCCTTGCCGGGCGGCGAGCTGAGGCGGAGAAAGGGGCGCCGCTGCTCCGTCCATCCTCCCGGAGATTTTGCCTACGCTGCAGCCCCGAAGGAACGCCGGGAGGAAGAGAAGGGAAGGGGCAGGTAGACAGGAACTCCCCGCTCGCAGCCCGGCCAAGGGGACGAAGCCCTCGCCTCATTCGCGAAGTTTGATGGGACCTCTCCTAGCGCCGGGATAAATGAACCACGGCAGCCGGAGAGGCAGCGGGAGGGAAGGGTCCCCACGGGACTAGTTCACCTGGTCCGGCCGGCACGGTAGCTCGAGCACCGCGCTGAAACGCCTGGCCGCGATTTGCTTAGCTAGTCGCATTGAACAGCTGCAGTGACAAGAGTTGGAAGGGGCCATTTAGGCCGTCGCCTCTGCCTCCTGGCCACTGTGGGGCTCCCCATTACAGGTCCCCGACAGACGCCTGCGCGCCGCCTCTAGTTAAGGCGAGGATCCCCGGGAAACTGGTTCTAACTCCCAATGTTTTCCAAACATCTCCCGAGCCTCCCGTAACGCGTTCATCCATCCTAGTGTGCTACTAAACAAATTGCACGGTGGCTGAGGATGATGCGAGACGACCAGCCATTAATTCCCGGCTACAGACTTTGAGAAAAGAGAGGGTTTGTATCCTGGGCTCACCAATCTAACAAGTTTTTAAAAGTTAATTTCCAGCTTTTTTTTTTTTTCATATCGTTGCTTCACTGATGGGCTTTTACCAGAAAAGTAGGGGTCATCATTTCTCACTCAGAACCCTCTTGTATTTTCCCCATCCATATTTTCTTTACAAAAAAAAAACCATTAAGAAAGAATAGAATGCACACAATATATTCTGACAGATTGGGCTAAGAGCCTTTTTCAGCAGGCGCCAATGAAAGTAGTGAGAAATATTACAAATTAATTGTTGTTTTATATGTACAGTATATGTCTCCAAACTACTTGGAATAAATAAGAGATGAGATGGGAATTGCTGGTAAAAACTGTTTAAATACATAATAAAAGTGTTATCTAGAAATATCTTAAATTCTGTTGGGTTAAGCAATACTTGTTGCCAAATGATGTAGCTATGTTGTAGCAGGATGCATAAGTTATTTTCAAATAAATATGCATAAGACAGCTGGCTGATTTCCATATTCAATATACTCCATTTTCTCATATGAAATGTATGCATACTCATCACACCATTCCATTTCAGGGTAAGCAATTTTATATAGAGTGTGGGAAAAGAATATGAAAAGGAATGAAAATGTAGCTAATACTAGTTTACACAAACACCATTCACTGTATTTCTCCATACTTTTCAATACTTGCAAGTTATCATTGCTTTAACCTCATCCATATACTGCTTTACATTGCTTTTTGTTTTTCACACTTCAAACCTCCTGTTTTCTTTCTTTCTTTCTTTCTTTTTTGTGCCTTTGAATCAGTATTGACTCCTGGCACACATCCTGAGACTAATCCTTTCAGTTTTGGCAGATTTCAGGAGTGATTTGCCATTGCCTCCTTCTAGGGCTAAGAGAGAGTGCCTGGCCCACAGTCACCCAAAAAGGTTCGTGGCCTAGACCAAGGTCTCGAGGTTTCTATACCGATGCCTTAATTTCCAATAATACTGGCTCTCTCAAACCTCTCTCTCTCTTTTGAGGATCTCACCAAATTCATCAAAGGATCACTTTCTCACTATTCTTAACTCATTTACTATTCCTCCATTTGCTCTATATTTCAGTCCTCATTCATTATTTCTCTAAGACCATACTTCATTGTACTTCTTTCCTACTGGTCATTCATGTCCTTCTGTACCGATCCACATTCAACTCAGAGTACTTAGTTATTTTTGACCCTTCTCTTTTTGTTTGCCTACTTAAATTTAAGTATCCTATTTCTACTGAAATCAATGGATTGTTATGATTCTTTTAACATATCCATCTCATTTCCATTTAACAATCAATAGCCCACTCTTATATGAAGATATTTTTGCTTCTTTCAACAAATGTTTCTTCCTTCCAACAGGCTGCATATTAACCACTATCATTCTTCCAGAATTTACACATTCAACATTTCTTCCATTTCCTATTTTTTCCTCAATATTTTACCAAGATATACAAATTCATCTACTTGCTCTAGTTGTTTTACCATTTATATATAACTTGTAATAATGCTATTTTCCCTGTCAGACACAGCTACCTATATTTTTGATAGTCACTCATTCCTATTCTTTGCTGTATCATACAGTCACTCATTCCTATTCCTTGCTGTATCATACACTTCCTCTAATATTCATTGCAGGTCTTTCAGGTTCTCAGTCAACAATTCAGCACTATCTGTACACAAAATCAAATGTGTATTCCTGTTCCCAATACACTTCTAACATCACCACAAATATTCCTTATACATTTATCCATTTGTGTGTAAAGCAACCAAGGAGACATTGCATATCCTTGTAGTCCTGCTCACTGAGTATTCTGTTTATTCCCTTACATTTTTATTTCCACCAGAGTATGTTAAGTATTTTTTTCTTTCCACAAAAATTGAGGAAGAAAAGACAGAATAGTTGCATAATGTATTTTCACAGGTCCTTCTTGAACCCCCAGTCTAGAAGCACCAATGGAAGAAGTGGTGGGAAACTACAGATTTTGGATCTCTACAATAAACTTATTTAACTTATTAAACAGATTACAATGCAATTGTGTATATAAATATTTTGAATACTTTATTTTGTTATTTTATTTATTAAATTTTTATATTGCCCATCTCCCCTGTAATGTAATAAAGCACTAGCTAATTAGAAGGCAACGTACAGTAGTATTTTTCTCAGACACAATGACTTTCCCTATGCAGTATTCAAAATCATCAGATAATTTGGAAGCTTCTTTAAAATCCTTATTCATGTTTGAGTGCTTCACTGAGATCCTGGTTTGGTTGGAGTATAGAATGATGCAGTACAGCCATTCAGCTCAGAATTCATCTGAATCCTATGGACTTTTCAAATTTCAAAAATAACTTTATGAAGCATGAAAATCTTGATTTCATAGTTTATCCAGATAGGTCATTGGACCAAAATAATGTGGATTATGGGTATATAGGTAGATAGTTGCATACAAAATTCTAGGTACTCTTTTCAAATATGTATGTTTTAATGAATCTGTAAGTGAATGGAAGCAGACACATCTACATGGTGTAAAGTTATTTATACATGGCATATTGCTATAAATATGAATACTTGTTTACTCTTTATGAGCAGTTGTTCAGAGATTCAGAATTAGAAAACAGTGAATATGGCAGGTACATATATTTAGATATTCTTTCACTTTTTAACTCTTCCCTTGACAGAAATAACATCTTCCAAGTGTTTCCTGCTCCTGATGATCATGTCTTTCTATTCCTATATTTAGATTTTCTTCGCCTCGTTCTGGTATAATTCTTCTGGCTCATAGATATTAAGCTTTTTGCCCTTACTACATTTTATTTATTTATTAATCAATCACATATATACAGCTGCCCATCTCATGAGAGGACTTCTGAGATCTCTCCACAGAATTTTTGTAATATTCTAGACTGGAAACTGTGGAGGCTATACTGAACCGAAACAGTTGTTTTTCTTCCCTGTAATTCATGGTTGATTTGTAGAGATTTGGAGTGTTGCTGAAATATCTGCATCTTTTCAGCTCCAGTTTGGTCACTGAATATAGACATTAGATTTTAGGATATGTTATCACTTAACTGAATCCATTCCTCCTACCAGTTGTGTAAGTGTGCTGTGCTGCCATACAATCCCAAAGAATAACAGAACTACTCTGGTGTTTGGCGGTTGGCAAGATTTTCTTTTCTTGAAATGTTTCACTTTTTTTCTCCAAATATATGTGATTGTGGCCTCTCTCTTTTAACTCATCAGTCCAAGCACATTGTTCCAAACATTTCAGTCTTCTGTGCATACTCCAGACAATGAGTTTTGTGATACAATGGAAAGAGAGGAAGAAAGGTTTTCTTCTGAAAAACATTCAATGCAAATCACTGTTATAGAAACATTGTGGTGCTGTAGACTTGCAGAAAACTACTGCAGTGTCAGTATGTAGCTTGCAGTGATTTGTGAGTTCTGTTTTGCCAAACTTAGTTTTTTAGGCAGTTCTAGCCAATACTTTTTTTCCTTGGGTCTTTCAGATTTTGTCTTGACTTGGACGGTTCCATTTAACTTCCATTTCTTACTATGTTTTTCACAATAGAAATTGCTAGCTGAAATTGTTTATGCATTTTACAGAATTTTCTGCTATAAGACTGCGTAATCTCCAAATACTCTTAGAGAAGTCTATGGCTGTTGAATAGAGCACCACACATATCCTAAAAGGCTAAAAAGATTATTTAGCCAATTTATTTGCCAATAACAGAAATGAGTATCACTAGCCAAGAGAGCAAAGGAGACAGCCAGATTTGGCTTCTTTGGCAAGTAGATGCTTGGATGCTTTCCAGAGAAGGTGTAACTACTTAAGAATAAGAAAATCATAGTGGGATAATTACTTTCAATCAAGAAAAGGGAAAGAAGGGTACATTGCAATTGTCCCTCAGGGTAATAGATGCATGGCAGATCAACCCTGCTAACAGGCCACCTCAAAACATTTTCATCCACCTTGATAAGATGTACTTTGCTTCTGAGTAAATAAGAGTCATTGTCTTTAAATGTGTATACACATATCAGCATAAACACATATAGTATTAGGACTCCATTTGTTTCATACATACATATACTTCAATCATAAACTTATTTAATTTTAATTTTAATTTAATTTTAACAGAATTTATATACCGCCCTCTCCCGAAGGACTCAGGGCGGTGTACAAAATTAAAAAACATATAAAAACATTGAATAAAAAACACATTAAAAAACACATTCACACATTTAAATCTGGGAAGAGTTATAATTCCTTTTCTTCACAGGGAGGAAGGCAGAAACGATCCCCCTGGGATTCATAAGGTACAGCTGTAAAGAAAAGCTTCTAGTCCTTGTCAAGTTTGTTCTCTGTCCATTACACATTCTAAGTTTCAAACCTCAGGGTACAGCAGTTGTCTACCTCCTTTACATTCCACTTTAATGGAGCGTAAATACCTTCATTTGATGTAGATGGAAATCTTTTTGAAATTTAAGGAGGGAGTTAACTTCCTATTCCTTCAGCAATGAGCTCCTGGTTCATGTAATAAACATTTGTAGAAATGTCAATTATTCAGAATACTGGCCAATACAAAAAGAGGAAAGACAGAGAAATATTGAGTTGAGCCTTTTCATCAAAGCTTACATAGTTTCGCAGATTGAGGTTTATTAGTACTTGGACTGGAATTCCCATTTCTACCCTAAACCAAGAAGTCAAAAGAAATCCCAGAATAATGAACTGCTTCCATACATTAAGAAAACAACATAAATACATTAATCAAGTTATCAGTATTTGTGTTTAACTCAAAGAAGACTGTAGTGTTTAAACCCTCTTCGGAATTCAGGAATTCAGGAACTAATGCAATAAAACATAGCTAAAATAAGTATTTTTTTACTTTTAAGAGTAACGGATCTCCATTTCCAAACATCTGTGGCTTCTCTGATGGATACTATAAATATTATTACTTCAAACTCTCCAGTAGAACCAAGAACCTCACAAATAGTCATTATTAACCTCTCTATCCATATTGGGTTTAAGTTTGGATTACCATGGGATTGATTTTAAACGCACAACAAAATCCTTTTAATTACAATACATACAAGTCATGGCATAAGCATAACAAAGCTGGTACTTGTTCATAGTAAGCTTACTAAACTGTTGACACGGGATGCAGAATATCAACAAGGACTGGGAGCTTGCGGTTACTTGTTTGACCTAGGTTAAACATTTCAAAATAATGTGAGTGACATGATTTCTGAGTTGCCTACACCTTGGCACATCAAGTTATCTGACAGTTAAATGAAGTACTATATTACAACAACAGTGTAGGTTGATGTATAAACTGATTCTTTGACACTCCAGTGCATAAAATATTTTTGGATTAGACAGACTCAGAAATCAGCAGAAAGTAGTGCTTTAAATAAAACACAAAAGCAGAGGATACATTCTAGATTATTGGAAATAAAGATGCAATATCCAGGGAACAGTCCCCTGGGAGTTGGGCGGCATACAAATGCGATTAATAAATAAATAATAAATAAATAAACAACAGTGAGTCTTACACTTTCAATTAGAGTGCTGAAAGTTTTAATTCCTGGCATTTCTAATCTCACAAGAGTGGCTGAACTATAAATCCTCAGCAATTTTAAGATGCACGGACTTCATCTCCCAGAATTCCACTGCATGCTGGCTGGAGGATTCTGTGAGTTTAAAGCCCACACATCTTTCTCCCAGAAGTTGAGAAACATGGGACTATAGTACCTAAGTGCGGTATTGTTAAATCCCATGTTCCTTTCCACAGGATGACTCTCTTTAGATAGGCAAAGACACCGGAAATGCGGGCTGTAATCAAAGGCTTCGCCCACTGGATTGCAACCCTCTTTAACAGGCGCCATTTACCAGCTCAGTTTCATCCTCCTATGTCGCCAATATGGAAGTCAGCAGAAAAGTTTCATTCTCTCATTCTGTGCCAGATCCACGGGTCCAAATAGAGACAATAAAGGCGCCCTCCTTTTAAAATCAACCAACCAAAACCCAAAAGAAAAGACACCTTTAAAAGCTGCTGGGTGGAATCCTAGGTTACTAATCTCGCTTTCCCAAAACCTTAGCTAATTGCTCGTCCCCTTTTCCCAGGGCGTGCCCGGGACGGACCCCATCTCTTCTCGGGTCCGGACAGTGCCTGACCCGAAGGACCGAGGGGGACCCTCGAGACCTGCTTCCGGGGCCGGGGGGAGGAGAGGAGTGAACGGGGCCTTGGACCTGTCCATTCTGAACCCCAAAATTTAGAACAGGCCTCTTTCGCCTTCGGTTCATCGGGAAAAAAAAACGCACTATATATCTTTGAAACGGAATGGGATGCACCCGTCAACAGTGGCTTGAAACACTTCTGAATGGTTGAAGTTTAGGACGGGGCCTCTTTGTGTCCTTTGCACCTTCTGATCCATCAAAAATGGGCGCGCCCTTTCTTGCGTCAGGGATGGGCCCGTCAGGTACCGAGTCTCCCTCCGCTCATAAGACCCCTTTTCCTTCCCGGCGCCCCAGCCGTTCCGAAAGAAGAGGAAGGGGAGAGATCGGTCGGCTTTAAACCCCCATCCTTGATTCTCCTTCTACTACAGCATTTAATCCCCCCCCACCTCCCAGGTTTGGCTTCCACTTTCATACTTGGGAGAAACTTACAGTCTTTCCCTCGCTTTCTCTTCTGCTTCCCTGCAGCGCCGCGGGTTTGCATCCTGGGAAATGAAAGCGAAAGTGCCCTGCCAGCTGGATGTCGGACGCCTGGCAGAGCCGAGTAACTTCTGTGGAGGGAAGGACGGGGGGGGGGGAGGGGGTGTCTTTTAACAGGAAGTTGCGCGCGTTTCTACAAAGAACGTGGTCGACGGTGGGCAGAAGGGATTTTCTTGGAGAAATGTATACAATATATGCGGTTTGTTTTCTGCAGAGGTTTTGTTTCCAGTTCCCAAGTATCAACCAACTCCGACCCTGCTTCGTTTTTCAGGAGCAGCCGATGTTTGCTTATAACCTTCTCCATTCAAAGTTTTCGAGGGAAATAAACCCCAACAGTAATAAATCTGTGGGCTAACCTGTTTGAAACGCCCTGCCTCTATTTTTCGTTTGTGTGAATTTATCTGCTATCGGGCAAAAACTTTTTGAACACCAGATTTGATCACGAGTTGCAGGCAAAAAAGAAAAGAAAAAGTGAGCTACACACATTATAGTGCCCACAGGTGGAAAATATCACGTTGCTGCTCTTTTCTGAACATCTTTCTATTATATGGAGAAAGATAATACATCTTTTCTATTGTATGCAGATGCTTTCCTGGATTGGGTAGCAGGTGTACAAAAATACAGCCAACATTCTTGAGGTAATGTATGAAACCCCAAGGACCATATTTTTCTTACAGTCACATAAGAAGCAAACCCAGCTGTGTGGAGAATCATGATGGGAAAATGCAAACCTATATTAAGAAAATATGTTTTTGGTTAACTGAAGATTCACAAAATAATTGGAAGTGACCAAGTTTCCAAGAATACATCAGACAAGAGAGTGAAAAGGTTATAGGAACACAGGAGCAGACTAGGGAAGAAGTCATCCATCAGTTACCTCCCTAATTTTCCATAGATATTTAAAAATCTTTGTTGATCAGTTTGTAACTATTAGAACTATTAGTAAATAGGATGGTCTCCTTTGATGATTAGGGTTCATAATTCGTGTGACTTTGTACTCAACCTCTAGGTCCTTGATTCTAGGTCAAAGTATCCTGCTTCTGGTAATCCCCCTCCCCTCCCCATTCTTGATGTGGCAGAGACTTTTGAAATCTCCATCAGGAAGGTCCAGACCTGGTACCTTTATAACATTAAAGAAGAGATGATCATTTTGCTGCAATATATATTGCAACTAAAACATCCCAGCATCTTTCACATCATTTTTGCAAAAGTAATGTAACAAGAGTCTTGCTGGATTAGACCAATCAGAAAACTTGTTTACTCCAGTGAACTAGATTGTAGTTTTGCATATACTGTAGTGGTGCAGTGGTTAGAATGTAGTACTGCAGGCTACTTATGCTGGCTGCCAGCAGTCCAGCAGTTCAATTCTCACTGGTTCAAGGTTGACTCAGCCTTCCATCCTTCCAAGGTTGGTAAAATGAGGACCCATATTGTTGAGGGCAATATGCTGACTCTGTAAACTGCTTAGAGAGGGCTTTAAAGCACCATGAAGCAGTATATAAGTCTAAGTGCAATTGCTATATATATCTGGTTTCCATAATACTCAACAACTGCAGTAGATATTGCTGGGAAGCTGACAGTCAAGACAAAAGAACAATTCCCTCTCCACCAACTTTCTTTCAAAACCAGGCTACTTCTGATCTGGGACACCAAAAACTATCATAACTAGTTATAGGAAAATGCAATTCATTTGATTAGTGATGCAAAAAAAAAATGTTTTACAGTATCTCAGCTATTACCTGAGAATGATGCCCTTCTTATATTGAGATATTCTTTCTTATCAATTATTTGCCTGGTAATCTAGTATTCACGATGTATGGTGGTGTGAAGTTGTATCATGTTCTTGTTTATTTGAAGACCAACTGATACAAATAACAAATAAGAAACCAAATAATAAAAAAGTACAAATAACGTTATGTAACAATAATATTGTATGGACAGACAATACTATAGAAATAATTTTAGGGGTACAGCAACATAAGTCCTTCTGAGTATTTAATTATAGAATGTTTATCACAAGGCTACCAAAGATTTCTTATTTCTGCATATCCTTTCTCTCAGTTTTTATCCTATTTGGTTATCAACCACTCCCTTCTCTATCTTTTGTTCACTTCTCTTAGTTATCTGCTTATTCTTTCTAAGAAAGTACCCATATAACCTTTCGATTGCTTTAGGAGAATAAAATGCTGTACTAAATTTAAGGCTTAACAGATCATACCCAACTAGACTTATCACACTATGGCAGATCCACTGCTGTGAACAGAGGTCAAGTACTAGCAGGGAGCTCACATGGGAGCTAACAGTGGGTGATGTAATGATTTGTAATCTATATTTATCTCTCTCAGTAATATTTTTCAGTCTGCCCAAGCAAATCCTTTCTGGGAGATAAAACCTTTAGGATTACCTGGGGTCTGCTCTATGCACTGCTGGAGCATTCTTGGGTCTTCCTGTGCTCATGCCACTCTACCTCCCTTCCCGATAGGAGTTCCACTTTTTTGATAGGAAAAAAATAAATAAATGCAGGATATTTGGACAGACTACATTAAGTAATGCTTTTTTCCTTCTTTTTTCCCGCCTCTTCAATCCATCTTGTTTTAGTTTAGAAATTGTTAAGAAGATTCTGCTGCAATCTAAATTTTTAGAATCTCAAGAGAGATGACTGAGACTTACTGTAACAACGTATCCAGATTCAACATTCCCTGGGAATGTTTTGTCTTCCTGGGGCTTTTGAAAAGTATTCTCCACACTCCATTCCCATCGGTTCCAATTTACAGAGTGGGTTTATGCATCATGCTATGTTTTATTGAATTAATCACAACTGGTTAGATACTCATGTAGCATCATATTTAGTGTTAGCACTAAATATTCTAAATATTTTTAGATATTTATTATGCTGAAATGTTATTTATATACCTAAGGCTTTTTTGGAAAGCAATAAATTGCATGATAAGCAGTATCTTAAAAATATATGAAACAATACAGGTAGTCCTTGACCTACAACTATTTGTTTACAACTGTTTGAAATTACAACAGCATTAAAAAAATAACTTACAACCAATCCACATATTTATAATCATTGCAATATCCCCCCCCCCCTGGGCAACTGGCATGCATTTATGATAGTTACAGCATCCTGCCGTTATGTGATCACCATTTGTAGCCTCTCAGTCAGATACCAACAAACAAAATCAATCAGAGGAGCAGGCTTCACTTAACAGGTGCAGTGATTCAAATTAACAGCTGTGGCAAAAAATCAGTGATAAAATCAGGCATAACTCATTTAACTGCCTTGTTAGCAATGGGACTGCTGATCCCAATTGTGGTTCTAAGTAAAGAACTACCTGTATTAAATAAAACATTCATTAAAAGGGGGTAGAGAAAACATTTAGCCAACATTCATAGAGGAAGGCCTGGTGCACAGGTGAGTTTTCAGCTGGTGTCTACAGCAAGCGCTGGTAGGCACTTCCTGAGTTTAAGGGTGTGGTTGAAAGGATTCCAGAGTTCCAATATCACTACAAAGAAGGCTGCTGATGTGCAGCTACTAGAGGATATTCAGTGGTTTGGGGTTTTAATTTTTTTGGATACACGTAGTGGGATTTCCTGCTTGTGGATGGATCTATTATGGCAAAAGCAAGTGCATAACTATGACCTATAATGTTAAAACACAACATGACTTAGAAATCACAGCTGCTGGATTTATAAACATGCAAAGTTGAAAGTAGTTATCCTACATTTTGCCTCTATGTGCTCACATATGTTAAGAAAGTGCTTTTGCTTTTGTTTTTAAAATGCAATGTTTAACAGGTAGTCCTTGCTTACCAACCGGTTATTCAGCAACAGTTCAAAGTTACACCCATGCAGAAAGAGGTGATTTATGACTGGTCCTAGTAACAGAGTTGCCAGTCCCAACTGTGGTTGATAAATGAGGACCACCTCTAGTGCTTAAGGGTAAGACGAAGACAATACAGGCTTAAGTCCACCATAGCTTTGCAAAGCAACTCTGGATGGCTTAAGAATTTAAAATTAGAGAAAATACTATGACATGCTATCTTGAACTCCTGGAAATAGGGATGCGAATCTAGCCGGTAGCTACCAGTATCATACTGGTTTGATGGCTGCTGAAACACCTAGCCTAAGTTTTGGAGTTCCTTGCTTTTTTGGTCTTTGTCAGGTACAGCTCTTACAATTACACAAAATGCAAATCCACGATTTACTAGAATAATCCAGTTACTTGAATTATTAATTTATTTATTTGTTAAATTTATTTGCTGCCTATCTCGCCATGGTGGCTTACAAAAATAAAAAAAAATGAAGCGTGTGAACACGTAAATTGAACAATAAGCAATGAAAAATAAAACAAGAATAAAGGTAAAGGTAAAGGTTCCCCTCGCACATCTGTGCTAGTCGTTCCCG
>JANHJO010002333.1:140778-153816 GCA_032468235.1 Pseudoxyrhopus heterurus | reverse complement strand
AATAGAATAGAATAGAATAGAATAGAATAGAATAGAATTCTTTATTGGTCAAGTGTGATTGGACACGCAAGGAATTTGTCTCCGGTGCGTAAGCTCTCAGTGTACATATAAGCAACAGGTGATAAATCATGATCATAGTCATCATAAAAATACATTTGTCATAAATCATAAGATACAACACTAGACTAGAAGGCCCTGAAAATAAGAGGAAGACAAAAACAATACCTAGAAGGGGAATGGTTTTGGATCTAGATAGGAGTAAAAACAGGGAGAAGCCTGGTAACAGGATTCACGGGATAGGCAGAGAACAAAAAAGCTACAGGGAGGAACAATGAACTTGGGTGTAGAAAACTTCTGAATATCAGAGGAAGAACCTGAAGCCAGCAGGTAGAACAGAAAGAGTTGTCAACTTACTTAATGAGCTCTATGGTTTCTGCAAACATGGTATAGGCTGGCTTTGGTGAGAGGGGGTCTGATTCCATTGCGATGCCACACTCAATAAAGGACAGGGCAGCATCCAAGTATTTGAAGGCCTTCCCAACTTTGTCTGTCTATTGGAAACAAAGTTAGCACTGATTAAGCAACAAGCCACTCAGGTGAGGCACTTTAGTTTACCTGACATTCTTCCACCAGTTTTGTATAGGCACCATAGTCAATGGCCATTCCAGAGTTGCAGTCGAAGGCATTGGAAGAGCACCAGACAAAAAGGATTCGATTCAAATATTATAGTAAGCCTTGGTGGCTTAAACCTAAATTACCTAAAGCGATTGGTTTCATACAATGTATTAAGTAAAAAAAAAAAAAAGCTAGGAAAAACAGTATTATGAATCTAGCCACTCCGAGCTGAACTTCAATCTCAACTTAAAAGATAATTTCTCTCATATTTAGAAGAATGGAATAATTAAGAGCAACGGAAGACTCGCTAAGAACGAAATGCGCTATCATTGGGAATTGTAACATATTTTTATTCACTTGTACAATTTTTATCAGCTTTTCTGGGTGAAATGATATCCCCAAAGTGGATTTATAAAACAGACTGACCATTTAACAAGAACCTTTCATGTATATTGTGAAGCATTCATTTGTTTACTGGTCCGTGTGGATATGTTGATGTTGTCCTTTGGACCTCCGTGAACTCCAACCATCACACTGGAGGAAGTATGTTTTCTCTCCTTAACTTGGATAATGTTTACGGAGATTCTCAATCATCCAGGTCACGGTTGTCCCAAAGGTGCTTTTCCAAAAAGCAACTGGACTTTGGCTTTTTTTTTTCCTTCGAAAAACGTTTCGTTCCTCATCCAAGAAGCTTCTTCAGTTCAGAACTGAACTGAAAAAGTTTTTCAAAGAAAAAAACAAGGAAGTCCAGCTGCCTTTTGAAAAAAACACCTTCTAGATTTAACTTAGTTACATGGCATTATGCAATAGGACCAGGGTGTCTCGTCACCCAAAAACTTTTAAGTGACGAAGAAAGTGATTTATCTTTATAGGTGAACACGTGTCAAGCCCTTGGCAGCCTGCCTCCTCTGTCTTTCAACAGACTTTTCCAATCTCAGAAGATGGCTTCCAAGTTGGAAATCGGCAAAGTTTTGACCTTGGAGTGGGTGTTCTGAGGTGGAAACATTTCCAATTTGAACTATTTTGCAAAGCTTTCAACTTGTTCTCGGTCTCAGAAAAGACGTATGGCAGAGAGATTTCATCTCCATTTTCAAATCATGACGGAAAGCTCTTTGAAGCTGGTTCCGTGGTCATTTCTCAATGTGAGTTTGCTTGATCTAGCAATCCCTCAGGTTAACTGTACTATTTGGAACGGAGCATATTACTTGCAACTTCTCTGCAGGCAAACCTACCATTGCATCAGCTTTGTGCTTCAATCTTTTGGCTTCCTTTAAGTGAAATTCTATTGGATGTTGTCTGAAATAAACCAGAGAGAAAAGGGCTTTGCAGAATAGCCAAGACATATCACATACACATTTTATTCCACAGTTTTGAATGAACAGCCCGAAGATCTCTAAATATTTAGTTAAGTTGTTTGTTCTCATCGGTGAGCTGATGAAATCAACCCAGCAGGAAAATAAAAACCCAGGCTGGCCCAATAGGATACAAGAGAAATTGAGATCTCAAAAGACAACATATCGCAACCGGAAGGAAAAAGAAAATATTCTTACCGGTGAGGTTTGCTTTGAGGCTTCATTGGCTTGGAGGTACCGTTTGGCAAAGAAGGCACTGGGAAGGGGTTCGGGACATCATCTGCAGAGCCCTGGAAAGACTGAGAGGAAGAAGGTCAAGTACTTGTAACTCAGAAATAAAGATGAGCTCCAAGCATCTCAGTTTTGTTCAGGTGACCGTGGGTTTGCTGCAGTGCTTGTAAGAATGAAAAACCATCATTGTTTTCAATGCTGTTGTCACTTTGAAAGGTCATTAAACAGACTGTGGTAAGTTGAGGACTAGCTGTTATGGTGAAATCTGCAGGTTTTACAACTGTTGCTCTGAATATCTATGGGGATTCTCAGTCATCCAGATCATGGTCACTGTAAGAGCCTTGAATGGTGCAGCGGGCTAAACGCTGTACTTAAAGTAATTAAGTTTTCAGCTCCCAGCTGCCTGTAATTTAGCAGTTCGAATCCCATCAGGCTCAAGGTTGACTCAGCCTTTCCATCCTTCCAAGGTAGGTAAAATGAGTACCCAGACTGTTGGGGGCAATATATGCTGACATTGTAAACCGCTTAGAGAGGGTTGCAAGCCCTGATAGGCGGTATATAAATACAGTGCTATTGCTATTGCTATTACCAAATCTGCATTTCTAAAAGCTGGCTTCCTCAGTTTCTGCTTGGGGCAGGGAAACTGGGGCTGGCTTCTGCCTCCCTTAAGATTTTTTAAATTTCTCCTTTAATATTTTATCCTGCCTTTTTAATATTTCCCAAAATATTTCATTTGTCTAGGAGGGGGCTTTCCACAAAGTCTCCTTCCAAAAAACGATTAAATAACAAGCACAAGAGCTGATTCATAGCATTTTGGTCTGGTAATGCATACATCTTAGCTTTTGAAATGCATTATCAGCAATATTGGAGTGAATTGGTTCTTCTCTTGTCTGGTGTCTTGAGGGCAGTTCTGCAACTCTGCTCCATCACCACATTAACCATGATTGCTGACCATTAGATATATTACTATTGTTATTGGGTGGGGAGGTACTTTTTCTACCCCAGTTTTATCTTTTAAGGAATATGGCATTTTCTTCTCCCTTTGTGCATTTGACAGTGCAAAATATGATAGGCAGTACATAAATGCCAGTTTGAATTGGAACCCTGGTGTTCAGGGGAGTTAATATTCTTTGCAAAGAGGTGGGCCTTTTTTCAGCTTGTTTTGCAGTGGCAGCATAAATTCCAGAGATAATTTATTATCCTTGAATAATCTCCAATTGATTAGTGATTCTAAATGTTTTTTCTAAAATTCCGAAAGAGCCCCGTGCACATTTAAAAAAAAAAAAAAATTCTGTCACTGTCAGCCCTTCAAGATAATCCAGGTCAGGAAACAGACTCCAGAAGTTTGAACTCAACTTAATGAAGATAAGCTGTAGTAACAGAATCCTAAAAGCTTGACTGTGTTTTCTCTTTCCTCCCTCCTATACCTCAGGGTATAAGACCAAAATCAGTTTGAGTTTCTTTCCTACGTGTTCCTAGTTCCCTCGTCTTAAAACATGTTTTTGTTTTTGTAATTGTCGCTGCATTGATTCCCCAAGGTCCTATCTAATGGCTCTCTATAGTTATCCATCTTTTTTCATACATACTTTGAACTGCAATGATGCATGGGCAGGTGATCATCAAAAGAAGAAAAATGTCTATGGCATATACTTAAAACATCATTAAAGGATCAGTTGGGTTAAAAGATCAGACTTAGCATTAACCGGCATATGAATCTGGGGAAGGGATAAAGGACTCTGGAAATTAAATTATAAATAATGGAAGACAAGGACTATAATGGAGAAACCAGGTCACCAAACCTTCATAGAATGTTGACTTTAAGCTGGTTTTCTTGCAGTATTCTTCCCGAAGGAGCACATTTAATATTAGAAATATTAGAAAGGCTATGCCGGATATAACCCAATGCTATGCTGCAGAGGGTTTTGTAGCACTTTCAGCGAGATCATTCTGTGCAACAAATTATCAAGGAAGTAAGTCTTCAATTAGAAAATATATTTGCCCAGCATGTGACATGTGCTTCATTAAAACTAAAAGGCAGGGATTTATTTTAAACATTTGCCCTAAAAATGTAGGAAACAAAAATAAAATACATTTTTTTATATCAAATCAATTGGAAAACCATTAGGGATAAGAGTTTTCCCCAATTTCATGGATTTAATTGTAGTGACAATTTCTTGAAGTGAGAGTAAGTGAGAGTTATGAAGTCAGTAAGTAACCTGATACTGGGATAATTCTGATAAACCTACTTGTCTGTAAAATTAAGCATTCTGTGGATAAAAAAATGAATCGCTTTAGAATGTGGTTGACCAATGAATTTAGAATCTTTGCAGATATTCCCAATTTTATTCTGAATAGATAATGCAATACATTTCCTTTGCAATGATCTATCACTTAATCTAGAAGTTTGCCAGCCAGATTTGGTCAAGATATGGGCCACGTTTTTTTATATGCGTCCTTTGTGTGATAAATAGTAAAAACTTTGATTGCAAAGTTGTAGATGCCATTTTTTAACCTTTCCCCCACCCATGAAGACCCTGACCAGAGTCCATCACTACTATATTCAGACAACCATTACACAAGGAAGCCTTCATGTACAGTGTTTCAAAGAACTGCAACAGAGTTGGATTTTGTTGACTGAAAGCTAATAGGAAGACAATTCTCTCTAGCATCCAAAACACTGGATAAAACGGGAGGTTCAGAATCAAGAATCAGGGATGAAAACTCTGCTGATATGAGCATATGCAAGAGTACTATAATTAGAATTATTGCTGCTGTCCAAGTTAACCTTAAAATACTGCTCAGTTTACTTGCATGCAAATTGGTAAACAGTACTATAGTTGAAACAGCAATATCCTGTTTATATTTCAAATCAACATGATTCATAGATGTCTTTTTCCTGAGGTTTTTGGGTTGTACTCATTTGTGTTTAGTTTAGGCAATTCAGTGTTGATGTAATTTTTGTGGATAGTTGTAAACTTTTCTGGAAATTAAGTCTTTGACGCAATCAAGATACTTTCATTGGAAAAGAAGAAAAGAAACCTTTAGTAGAAAGATAGCTCATGATTCGGCCAATCCTCTATTACTCTGCTGAATCACCTTTCCCCCTTTAAGTTAGTCAAAGGTCAGTTCTTAGGTGTGGCCATCACTGGGGCCTTACAGCAAATGGAGATAGAACCAGAAAAAGAAAACTTTGATTAACTTTAAAATTAAATCGAGTTATATTAACCATAGATCTGATCATCTTACAATTACGATTTGGGGCAACTTTTGAGGTCTTCACTCAAGGCTCTAGGGAACCATTTTTGGATTTTGGATTCCTGTACCTTGCTTTGAAGCCAAAGAGGTGGATTGAAAATATGCCTAAAAATTAGGTGGGTTGATAGCTAGGTCATCAGAAAAAAAATTATGTGTCTAAAGACAATTTTTGTCTTTATACCATGGTTGCCCAAAATTTTGGCTTGTCTGGCCTGCATTGGGTGAAGAGGAATTGCCTTGGACTGCATATAAATTATATAATATAGTAAATATATATGAATCACATAATAATGTTAAATGTTTACAATCTTGTGAGGCCAGATAACCGGTACTAACTATCCAGGGCTGCATGCAGTCCATGGGCTGTGGGTTGGACACACCTGTTCTATATACTATTTTGGGTAGAGTTGCTTACTAGTATATACAGGTTGTATAAAGGTTACAACAGGATACAGGGAAAAATTAGACAGCTTTGGAGAGATTAGGGAACTTTTCTAAGATGATTTAAATATTGGTAAATAGATAGGACTGTTTCAAATTGGTGCCCTCCAGATGTGTTGCAGATGAGATTGATGTCCTACACATCTGTGGGCCATCCAGTTGGGAAAGGTTTCCTACAAAAATATAAGCATTAACAAAATAGTTCAAAGTGGCTAATTTAGAAATAATGTATGTGTGT
Organism: Pseudoxyrhopus heterurus; assembly: GCA_032468235.1. Lineage (NCBI taxonomy): Eukaryota > Metazoa > Chordata > Lepidosauria > Squamata > Pseudoxyrhopus > Pseudoxyrhopus heterurus. Next base: position 147,684 of record JANHJO010002333.1, on the reverse strand, counting down.
GGGGAGGAGACAGCAAACCAACTGAAAAAGGAATTGGGAATGGGTATCTGGAAGCCTCAACAGAAACATGTGGAATTTGTCTACCTCAGGAAAGCTAGTATTGTGATGGAGAAGAAATACACATATTCATTACAGCCCATCACAGGCATCCTTTTAAAAAACCAAGTCTGGTAACAAGCTGGGCTTCTAAAAAATTGTTCTTAACACTTTCAACAACACCTTTTAATAATAACTTCATAACTTCATCAAAACTTGGTGCTAATTAAGAGGTATCAACTCCTAGTAAAACACGATGTGCTAGACTTTGAAGGACAGGATTAATTTCTAATCTCATAAGCCAACAGGTGTTTGGGCTCTTAAAACAGGTGTGGGGAGCTTAATGATACAAATCTGCCATGCCCCATTTAGCAGTTTGGTAAATTACTAATGGAGATATGGAATGAAACATTGGAGTAGAGACTAGTGAGCATATCTTTGCTTCTGTGTTACTATGGCCTTCCTGAACTTCGCACCTCCTCATGTGAATTAAATAGAATTCTGAGAATTCCAGAATGGAATTAGCAGATAATTGATTGGGGGCAGCTCCGGTTTCCCTTGTTTTACCCTCTATCAGAAAATTGGAACTGGAGATTCAGGAAATTTTTTTATCAGTTTAGGAAACTGTGGGAGTGAATTAGAATCTAAATGTTGTTTTATGGAAAATGAACTAAACTATATCTTATTATCTTTGTTTTATAGGGTCTCTGGGTGTTTATTCCAAATTAGAAAAGCTGCCAGAAGGCATTCAGATGGTTCCTAGGAAATCAGACCCCATTCTACTCTGATAGGCCCTAAGGAATGTCAAAAACACACTGAGCTTTGGGAGATTTTTTGTGACTTTTACTTTTATGATTTATAACTGGATTTTGCAAAATGCACCACGGGATTGTTTTAGTGGATTCCAGGGTCTCAGAAATTGTTTCCAAGCTTTCCCCATTCAATCTCTTGTTTTTAGAGCCCAGTTATTTTGCTTTATTGTTTTGTGATGCAAGCAGATTCTTGGGGGCTGATCTCCTTCATACTACTATTGATGAAGGAAAGTATCTATTGTCTTTTGTCTTTGATTCCAGCCTGTTTTTACTGTCTGAAAGTACTTGGCCACAAAATGTGCCTCTTTTGGAAGATTCAGCATATCCCATCCAAGTCTGTATTAGGAACCTAGAACATCTATAGACATTTTAGAAACTCTTGCAACATCAACTTGGATGGCTACAGGTTTAAACGTTTGCAGAAGCCATGATCCTAGCTTATATTACAGGCAATCCTCTTTTTCACAATACTGAAGAGTTACTTTCTAATAAGCCATTTTTTTTTATCATTGTTTGAAAAATTGAGATTGTACACACTATACCAGGGGTGTCAACAGCGTCCCATTGTCGTCATGTGACTTATTGCAACTTTTCCTCTCTTTGCTAAACCAGGGGTGGGCATGGCCAGTGCGTGATGCGTCCGGTCCGCGGGCCGTGAGTTTGACATTCCTGCACTATACCAATTTTGATTACAGAGGTGCATTCATGGTTTAATAAATGAGTGAGCTTGGAGCAGCCAGATCCAAGGAATTCCTGTGGATAACTTCTCCCTTTTTCTATGCTTAGTTGCTCCACAACAATTGTTTTTTTTTTAGACTTTTAGTCACCTTTTTTTCTGATATATATATAACTCAAGGCACTGAACATACCAATACTCCTTCCTCTTTCTATTTCCCCCCCAACAACTCTGTGGGTTAGGTTGGCCTGAGAGAGAATGACTGGCTCCGAGTCACTCAGATGGTTTTTCATGCCTAAGGCAGAACTAGAACTCACAATAGCCTGGTTTCTAGACCAGCACTTGAACCATGACTCCAAAACTTGCTTTCTTTGTGTATTCTTCATACCATCTGGGAAGAAATTTTGAAACTCTGTCCTAACGATCAAACCAGTTTGATGTTTGGAAACTATCTTACATTTGCTACATGCCAAAACTTTAATTACCAAGTCAACTGGGATATTATACTCTTTCTCCTCTTCAAAATACTCTTGATATATTGTCTTTTTGGATTTTATTACTTATGGTACTTCCCAAGTGATGGAAGCCCGACTACTATTTTGGTAGTCATAGATCTGTTGACAAAAATATCTAAATCCATTCCTTGAAATAGCATTCCATCTATATCAGAAATTATGACATTAACCTCTGCTGTTTAATTACGCATCCCTTTTCTCTTCTTGAGCTTCTACATTTTTAAAAGAGCTGCAAACATTGCAATTACTTATTAGGAACAATAATTTAATTTTGTTGCTGTTTTAACTATAGTGGTTTTTTTTGTTTCTTTGGTTGTGTGACTTTTCTGTTTTTGTTTCTTTGTTTAGTTTTAACTATTTGTAAACCGCCCAGAGTCTCTGGGAGACAAATAAATTTAATAAATTGTTATCATTGTTTGCATGCTGTTTGGTTGATTGAACACTGCCTAGAGTTGCAGTTGATCCAGTTGGGCAACCATATGAATTTCATCCTAAACACATAAATAACAGTTATTTCTTTCACTGTTCTCTCACTCCTGGGATTCACAGAATATGAAAAAGTTAAGAAATGCAGCTAGGTGTGGTGAAGGGACAACACCAACCTTCATTTGAGTAATCCACAGCGGTGGAGTATGAGTATCTGCAAACTTAATTCTGGATGAACATTAAAGGCTGCTCTGGTGAAGGAGCATGTATAGTGTTCAAAGGAATGTTGATACCAAAAAATAACAATGAGAAAGCACCTGTTGGATTATCCTTATTAGGTCTGTACAAACAAACTCCCTTACCCTTCTTCACTATCATTGTCTGGGCAGAGAAGTGAGCTGGTTCCTCAAGCAGCAAAGTCTTTCTTGGAGGAGAGGCTAGAGACCACCAAAATATAGAGTTGCTAAAATGCCAATAGCTGAGACTGGAAGGTTCAATAGCAGGAGAACAAACCTGAAACTGCTGCTGCCAGTTCTGTTTACTTCCTTGGCTAAACATTTTATTTTGAACGTTACTTTGAGTTCTTGATCTAGGTTGCTGAGTCTCCAAAGAGTATGTTTTTGTTTTTAACACCTGCCCCTGAATGCTCAAGAGACTGGGGAGAATAAACTTCAGCAGGTTGTCTACATCTTTGGAGAGTCCAGGGTTCAATTTTTTTTAACTCACTGCTCAGCTTCTCACCTGTCTGTCTACAAGGATCTTGGCCACATTGGGTTTATATCAATGAAAACATTATGAAAAGTCACAAGGGTTTAATTAAAATAGCTCCTCGAAGTTGACAGTGAGTGGCTTGTCTGTCTCGGCATCAGGATATGGGCAGTCTACGTGATTTTTACCACCAACCATATATAATATGACATCCGGAGAAGAGAGACTGTGGACTAGAATGAGTGTAATATGAGGATTTGGAAGCTGTGAGATGTAGGGAAATGGTAGTAGCATTGGATAAATTAGCATGGTGAATAAAAAGCAGGTTAATTGTCAGAGGTTACCGGGAGGCTGAAGGAAGTCAGAGGAAATTTGTGTCTGGAGAAGGAACAATTAGGCCTGGAGACCCAAAGTGACCCTATATGATCTGTCTGTCACTGGAGAGCAATAGAAGTACTAGATAGGAGCAAAGTTGGAGATTGCTTATCTCTGGATTGTCACAGCTACCATTGCCCTCTGGGCAGCTGTGCAGACCAAGAACAGATACTGCATGGTAAGGAAAGAAGAGGATTGCAGGACATGAATGAAAAAAAATCATTCTATGGCATGATGAGGAATGGGTTCTGGAAGAATCAGAAATCTAAGGAAGAAGTTGGAGCAGAGAGATTTAAACTTCATGGGATTGGTTTGGAGGGTGGTGGGAAATGACAGACACTAATGGGTTGGGTCTGTTGCTGTTATTTCAGGATGGTGTGATAGCATTGCATGTGTAGAATGGATGGCCTAAGAGGTGAGAAAAGAGCTGCTTTTTGGGTGAGGAGCAGGAAACAGAAGGAGGCTTCAGTGAGAGCATAGATATTGAATGCCATAGAGGAATGTGCTGGGGGGAGGGTGGAACTCAGTTATGATTATGAATGATGTGGATGTTTTGGAAAACATTGGGCTGAGAGAGCATGACTGCTGATTTTCATGGCTATAGCGGGACTTGAACTCACAATCTCCTGCTTTCTAGCCTGGTGCCTTCACCATTAGATCAAACTGGCTCTCTCTTCGACAAACCTATGCCACCACCATCATGGGTGTGGTTTTTAAGAACTACAAGGGTTTTAAGAACTGCAGTGCGTTTTAAAAATTTAGGTTTTAGTTTTTATCTAAATTTTATATTTTTATATAGTTTTTAATATTTAAACTCTTTTTATGACTGTTTATTGTGATGGTTTGTTGTGAGCCTCCCGGAGTCCTCTGGGAGTGGGGCGGCATAGAAATTCCAACAAATAAATAAATAAATAAAATCATCATGCCTTTTAGACTATTGAACACAGCCTACACGGGTTACCTTTGCAAACTACTGGTAGCTGCAGTTAGTCAAAAATTAAAACAATTATTGCTGTTTTTGTAAACCAACATGAACTTCTGAAGTGGGTAGTATTTAGATTTGCGTGTACATAAATCCAGCACATATCTTGTACTGCTGATCAGCACAGATAGAGAAGACATAGTTCTTCTGACTGCCATTGGTTACATTTTTCTGATGGCACAAATGTCTTGAAGCTTTGATCAGACTACTAAGTGGGATCCTATTTTCATTTCCATGAGATCTTGAAGCTGGATTTGGATCCTTTTCAGCACCCTGATTCTATGACTCTTTATTGAAAAGCATTGACAACTGTGCTTCATTGTCTTGACCTAAACAGGGCAATTTCCACATATGTGATATAAAGAAAAAGTCTTTCAAAGCTAAAGGTTTTGAAGACAGGTTGGTAATCAAGCATTAATAAGTAGCAATGCCCAGAATGGATGCTTGTTACTTTCACTAAAGGATTATATTTTATCATGCTGATTTAGATGTACTGCTAATGAAGTCCTTGCTGAGTCTTCTTAATATACTCATTGCTTAACGGTTGTCTTGATAATGAGGACTATCAAGAATATATTGCAGAATGGTTTGTGCTATTATTATATGGATTCTTAATCAGGTTCTGTATTAAGTGGTAATGATTTGGAATATTTATAGCTTGTAAATGTGCCAGTTGCTAATGCGATATAGCAAAGGTTGCCCATTATTATCAAGACTATGAATGTCTGAAGACATTAGTGTCTCAAGACACTAAGGAAGGCAATGAAAGTGTTCAATCAGCTGTAAGGAATGGTTGGAATCGGTGTAGCTACAGAATAAAAGTGTGTTTTACCTCTAAAGTCCACCTTAATCCACCTTAGATTTCATAAGCTCATGAATGCCACAAAAAATATTTATTTATTTATTTATTTATTTACTAAACAGCCAATCTAGGATTTTTTATTTACATATTCAAGTTATATAGCTGCCCATCTCACACATGACTCTCGGCAGCCTGTGAGAAAATAGATAAAACTGATAAAATACTCTTTCATAAAAACAAAAACAGAGTGGCTGAGCATCATAAACAACAACCATTGCCAAAGTCAAGAGCCCAGGAGCCCAGACTCGGGCACATAATCACATTTTCAGAGTTTCACTAAAGGCCCTCAGAGTCGGAACTAGTCTTATCTCAGGTTCCATTGGATGGCGAGGGGGGAAAGTCTTTCTTTCTGGGCCAGCCAACACTCCTTAGCTGATGGGATCCAGACCACGCCCCTCCTGCCAGACTGGGTTGGATGGGTGGAAACAGTTGGGAAAAGACAGTCCCATAAGTAATGCAGGATGTTGGAAAACTGGTTTTTGAGAGGGCAAAACGGAAAGGAAATATCTTGAGACCACAAAAATTACTCTATGGAGCAGAAATCTATCATGATGTTTGAAGTGGTGAGAAAATGAAGCAGCCCAGAGAGTAGAGATTCCATCTGTCATATTGATTTGTTTTGCTGGCAAAGTTAAAGTTTTAAAGTTCTACCAGCTTTTATAATTGAGGAAATGACCATTAAAATTCAGAAAGCAACAAGAGAATTGAAACTTGTCCGATTCATTTTTGACATCAGATGTTATCAAGGTTGTATCAGATTAACAGATGGATTCCTCTGAAATGGAAATATTATCTTACGCTGGGAAATTCAAGGTTTTCCTAATTAACCCCAGCCTTTTACATCAAGCTAATATTAAGCGTTATGTTTTGAATCCTGTTCTGACTTTTCTAGTTATTTTGACTAGTGAGTCTCATTTCCTGTATTTTTTCAAGAAAAGTCAAGTAATCCCTGCAGCCTTCCCCCCCCCTCAACTCCACCCCAGAGGAAGACATTGATTCTTTCCTGCACATGTGTCTGAGGTCAAAATAGGAAGGTTTGGTTGCAAGCTTATTTTACGAAATGACTTCACCAAATGAAAGCCGCCCAGAAATGTTTTTTTTTCCAATACATCTGGAGGGCATCTGTTTATTTTAAGTTTTGGTCTGCAGAAAATAGCTTCACATAATTCAGTTCCAATCCTGTGCTTCTTTGAAGAAGTCCCCTCACTTTCTTTTGAGATTTCTGAATTAGAGGCAACTTCAGTGGCATGGCTGGTAGAGTTACAGTGCTACAGATGCGCACAGCAGCCCATGGTTTCTTCTGTTCCATGTACAGATCATCCTTGAGATATGACCGTAATGGAGCCTGCCCAATTAATCATATAACTGATCCAATTTTATAACCTTTTCTACAGCAGTTGTTAAGTGAACCCATTGTTTGCTGTGGCACAATTTTGCTGAAAACTGTGTTGGAAGTTAAAATCCACCCCCCCCGCCCTTGGGGAACGGAACTATGTTGGGATGGGCTGGAAGCT